>BGNK01005618.1:17718-33758 GCA_003297005.1 Symbiodinium sp. clade A Y106
TCCCCCGGCTCCCTCCCCGCCTCTATTTCTCGGAGCCCAAACACCGAAATACTGAAAATAATGAAATATTGCTCTTCATTTGCCTTGCACACATTACTTAATGATAATCAAGACAAATATATAGTCCATCACTGAAGCAGTATAGATAACGTGTTTCGATGCCATAGACACGGCATTCAAGAAATCCCTCAAATCCATTTTAAGCGACAAATAGCAAAACATCGCAAGACTTTGTGGGTGGAAAAATTGGGCCCCCACAGCGTCCCTTTCTGGCAATGAACTGGATAAGCTATGCTTAACTTACTTTCTTCAGCAGAATATCATAATCAATGCTTTTGATATTTCAAACGCTATATTCAAAACTCCCCCCTCCACGGCGTACCTTTCTGTATATATATGCTACCCCCCCCGGAATCTACCTCGAAGCCTCTTCTTGTACTTTCTAAACTACGCTACGACTCTATTCAAATCACAAGTCTTACATACCACAACCCACTCAAACGAAGATAAACATGCAAAGTATTGCCTACTATTCCAAGTCTTCTACGACCCAAACCCCCTCAAACGAAGTTACATATGCAAAATATTGCCTACTATTCCCTGTCTATAGCAGCCCAAACCCGCTCAATATAGGATAATCATTCAATGTATTGCCCACCATTCCCTATCTATAGCAACCCAAACCCACTCAGTATAGGATAATCATACAAAGTATTGTGTAGTATTCCCTGTCTATTGCGATCCAAACCCACTCAGACCGAAATAATCATGCACAATAATTCCTAATATGTCCTGTCTATGAAGACACGAACCCGCTCAAATCAAAAAAATACCACTAAATATCGTCTAATGTCAATGGTCTCTACATTATAAAACGACTAAACCGAACAAATATATGAAATAACTCTTTGTTACTGAACACCAAGCATGTCACCTGGGATGGCGGGTAAGGTTAAGGATGTGTTTAAGGTTTACAAAAAACAGATGGTCATGATACTATACTGCGGGTTACACGCACAGATCGGGCATTACTTAATAAGGGGGAAGTACCTGCACGTTCCTTTTGGCTACCGTACGTGAGAGTCGTGACTGTTTACAATTCGATCACACGTACTTCAGGCACGTCCTTCCGGAACGGCAGCATGGTCCAAACCTCATCTAGCTTTACACATACATCCTGCGGCAGCGGTGCCACACACACGTTGCATTTATAAGCTCATGTGCTTTCAGCCCTGGTCTCACTTTCCAAGTGCTGCACCTTTACACTGGCGGAGGGTGAAACGTATTTATGAAACATGTTCTGCAAACAAGCCGCGGCCGCGACACTTCGATGTCTGCCGGCCGTACTGGCCCACAGTGTCGCAGACTTGGCAAGCCTAGTCACGAACTTCTGGTTCTGCAACAGTCCCATTACGATGTCTTTATAATATCCGATATATTTACACAGCACCCGTTGGTTGCCTCCCTTATCGCGTACTGTCCATAGGTTTATCTGTACATAGCACTGCACTTTTGAAAGCTGCGACCATGACTTTCGCCATCTGCTTGCGGAGTAGATGATGACGGTGGGTAGGCAGGCTCTGCTACGGCTATGGCTCTGGGTGCAGGTCGTGGTCCTTCGTCAGGTCCTACTACTTCGTCAGCTCGACGTATTGGAATAGTTTCAACGGGTACTACTTCTTCAGCTTGACCCGTGCAGGGCTGCGTTCAGGCTGCATGTCGGCAGACGAAACTCGGTCATGCTGACGGCTCCGCCCAATCCCCTGCTTTTGTTTTGCGCCATGTTTCTCACTTTCGTCTCTGGTCATCCTTCAATGGGTGTGCCTGATTCCGATCTGATGGACGATAATATCTAAAATGTCTGCTCGTTGCGAGAATCGTACTCGGGAGCATGGTCGTTTATGAATTTGATACCCTTCGCGAGTTCGTCGTTCTCGGGGGCCCAGTTGCTTAGTGACGATAAATTTCTTCGAAGATTCGCCGAGGGTTTATCCTCCAATATGTGCTTACGAATGAAATGTGATAGTCAGGCAGCTTGTCAAGGAGAAGCATCATGGCCTTCTTCACAGTCCAAGGTCCTGTACGGAACTGGGGAAGGATTGTATTGCCGCCCGCGATGGCTTCTGCGATTTGCTTTGCTACTGGCTTCAAGAAATACACAATCTTGAGGTTTTTTGATTGATTGTTATGTGTTTCTCGTGTCACTACGATATGGGTACATGCGGTACGTTGTGTGGAGACTAATTACTTATGCTACTTGTCATAGTGAACGACGGCACTGCTATGGCTACGATCGCAGTGATGAAACAAGTATTTGCCATTCTATAACGATATAAATGTTGTTTAAGCTACATATTCATGTCAGGTTTTGATATATCTTTATCATATCGTATCAGGATGTCCAATCACCTCCTATCGAGGCTTTGGATTTGGAGCTCCTTTTTCCGATTATAGTTCAGTTCACGGATTCAGGTTTACTAAGCATCACATATCCATATACTGCTCCTTATCTCCTTCTTATTTGAGGTTTTTAAATTTGCCAGCCAGTGAACCCGACCCGACGAAGGTTTCGGGTTATGGAGACTTTAGCCCCGGTTTTGAGACGTGGTCGCTTTCAAGGTTTGTTGGCTTCGTTATCCATTATTTGCTTTTGTGCTTGGAATCTTGGCCGTAATATCTACCATCTTTCATTAAAATCTATTTTGGGTTGTCCCATCATCTTATTCGCGATTGAGCATCTATCATCTGATATCAGACGTTCGGTATGGTTTGGAACCAGTTGCACCTGCTCAGGTTTATGGATTGAAGCCCAGCATGTTGTTTGGGAACTTGGGCTTGCTGCTCAACTTACCTAGTTTTGAGTATTCGGAAGCCAGCCATTTTTTGCAGGGTTAGTGCTTGCGCTCTTCATCTCTTTCAGAGGTATTGGGTCTGAGATCTTCAGCCTATTTTTTCGCGGATAAGGGCTATGGGTTCTTTGGAATCCGTCTTCCATATCTTCTCCAAATAAATCATCTATAGCCTTAGGGATGAAAGTACTCTTCTTGGGGATGTTCTGTCAAAGTGAAGCTTGTCGGTGCAGATCATCCATCCCTCAGAATTTGGGATTCCTATCATCTCCCCTTCTGAGAATGGGATTAGATTCGATGGAATATAGATCTGGTGAATGCGTCTGTCACTCACCATCTATATAGCGGGATCTGTTCCCAAAGAATTTCAACCCCATGGCCTGAATAAATATATATGTTTCATATATCTATTTGATGGCCGTTATGTCAATATACCAGCGCGCGAATATGATAATAGAAGTCCCCTGGTGTAATTTTTTTTTTGGGAGGGGGGAGAGTTATCTCTCAAAGTCTGGGACATCCATCACTTCCTCGTCATGGATGGTATTATGTTCTATCTGAGCATGTTCCCCACCACTAGGTATTCATATGCACATGTCTGGGTGCCTGTCATCAATTTGCTGAATTATAGGCTCTGATGATCTCTTTTATATAAAGATATAAAGAAACGAATATTCAAAATCTTTCAACCCCATGGCCCCAATGAATTTGTATGTTTCTGTTTGTTTATATCGGGTGGCTTGTATGACAGTATATCTCTGGGCGGATGAATCATATCCTATGCTTTCTGCATAATAATACATGTATTTCCAAGCTAGCATCCATCAATTTTGTAAATATGCCAGATTTTGTGCCGATGAGCGCATCTGAACATGCAAACCTGAAGTTCATGCGAAGATATAATATAAGCAGGCATTCATATGTCACCCATATATGTACATATGTATGTATGTATGCATCTATGTATGGCTGTATGTATGTATGTATGTATGTTTGTGTATTTGTAAAATTTAGTGTATGCATATGTATACGTATATGTGTATATATTATGCTAATATGCATGCAATATGAATGCCTACATATATACGAATATCTATAGAAAGAGAGACTTTATAATTCCGTGAGATATATAACACCGTGCTGAATAACAAAGTATATATATATGAATATAACTTATTTATGTATATGAAGACACAAGTATTGCGGTGCGGTATAAATACATATATGAATATTTTGACACATGCACGTACACATGACTGCATAGGCGGGGTATATTTAGAATTGAAAAAGAATATAGGAAAATTTATGTATGAAATAAAGTCAAAACGCCTTGAAGCCTGGTGGTCATCTCTCATTCTTGTCTTGGGTTTGATTCCAGTCCCGATGCCTAAAAGTTACACGCGCTTTCAAATTTCGTAGATGCACAAACCGTTCCTTAGAACTAGGTCTAAACTCACAGGAATCCAGTATAATTAGATTTGTATATTAAGAGGGAACCCCCCCCCTCCCCAAAGGAGATTAGCTCATCAAGGGTAATGGAGAGGAAGCCACGGGGCAAAAAAAAACAGGGATTTCCAAGCGTATTTGTCTTTATTGGCCACGCTGCTCCGTTTCCCTTACCTTAGTACGATAGCCTCCTGTTATACGATCCTAAATAATAAGAGATTGTACTAAGGTAAGGAAGAGGGAGCAGCGGGGCAAAAAAAAGAAAAAAAGACGAATTTGAAAATTTGGAAATCTTTTCTGCTTGTGTTTTTTTGCCCCGCTGCTCCGTCTCCCTTGCCTTGAAATGATAACTTCCTATTATACGATCCTAAATATTCGATTGATCTGTATGCTAAGTCTATTTCTCCGTATCAAAGATATCATCCAAGAAGATAGAAAGATCCGGTAGTTAACAGTATCTAAGTTTTTTACGAAGTCCCCAAAACCGGGTTTCCAGAGTGACGCTTTCTGAAAAATAATATAACGTCAAAGCTTGCATCGCTTGTACTCTACTCCTCGGCTTTCAATCTGGTCGCCTCTGATATCAGAGCCCTTCTGAGGTTGACGATGCATAGATATACTACCTGCCCTCATTCGATTCTCAGCGTTATATCGTGACGCCGCTTAGTTGCTGTCTGCTCCTTAAGCCTTCCAAGCACGCCTGCATTTGCATTGTCCGCAATCTGGCGGCTGACTTTTCGGGCTATTCCAGAATTTCATGAATCAATACTATCTTTATCACTTGGCATTACTTTTCAGGCTCTTAGTATTCAAGGTTCCCTTGTCCCCCTCCCCAAATAAGTAATTGCACTCTGAAACTTATATAAGTTAGATTGCCCGCTGAAGATCTCGCAGCCATATCCGCACCTTATCAGATGATGCTTCTCGTCGAGGTAGCCTCCGAGCGGTGCCATTCAACCAGCTGCCGCCCAGGGCGACTCTGCCCCCTCGCAAAGGCAAGACCAAAGGCCTGACCAAGGGTCAAGGCAAATCAAAAGATAAGAGACCTGGCTCTACGACTCCCCAGCGAACGTCGGCGCCCATAGCGGCCAGAGAATTCCACGGCCAGTAGATCACTATTACACCGCCAGCGTCGTTGCGCATCCAATCGAGCACAAAACCTCACCAGAATAGTACTCCGCCTCATCGCGATGAGATGGATACCACGGCTCACGTCTACCACATTGGTTCCACCAATTTCTGTTGTAGTAGCTCTGGGGCTGCGTAGCCTCTTGGCGGCGCTTGGCCTCTCTTTCCGTAGTCTTCTGTTTATCGCGCTCCTGTTGAAGTAACAACTTTTTCCCTTTCAGTCTTTCGCGCTGGATATGGAGAGCAAGCTTCGCGCCGTCGTCAGCACCCCTTGTCGTCTTCTGGGTTATCTCTACTCTTGCTTTGGCATTTTCTAATTCGAGCTTTTGAGTCTCAATATCTATCTTGATAGTTATAGAAGACTTTCAAGTGCAGCGATTACCACCCATTTCAGGCATCCAGGATACTTCTTCCGCGCCATGGATATATCTCGATCTATGTCTTCGGATTGCTGTGACTTGCAACGGCTTCAAGAAGAAGTTGCGAACAATATTATTCGGAATAAGAATAGCAGGACAACATAACTAATATAAGATAATAGATAGACCAATGCAGCTCAAGCCCGTCTGTGGCGCTGAGGCCAACACCTGAGGCAGGTAAGATATATAATTAGCTTCATGTCTAGTGATATATCTTATATCACTATATATGCATACAATAACCGTATCTCTAAGTACTTACTCATATCACAGCCGCACATACTCTAAAATTTTATATGTAGCGGACCCCATGTATCGACACTCCAAGGAACATTGACGTGAGCATAAAGTAAAATATGAAAATAAAAGTAGAGGGAGATATATCGAAAATGATAGCGCGTTATATGCACAAGCAGACAGTGGTATGACTAATCATTGCTGCATGATCCTTTTTCCATGGTTCGACTTGCTCGGGCAACGGACGGGAGATAGGGCAAGACCCCTCAGGCCCGGGAGGGAGGGGGGGCCAACCCCTAAACCCTAAACTCCCTAAACCCTAAACAAAAAAAGGAAGAAAGGGGAAGGAGGAGGTTCGGCAAAAAAAATTAACTATATTTTTTTTTGTTATTTGGTTTTTTTGGCCGCCCCTCCCCCCTTCCTCCTCTTCTTTTATTTGTGCTCGACCCCCCCCCGGAGCATGCTTGGTCCTTACGAACACGGAGCTTCGAAAAGAAAATATTGCGCACACGTCAATAGCAGAAACGAAGCAGCACATACAATCAAGACACGTGATATAAGTAAAACCGTTTTCAATAGAAATAAGGAGTATCGTAAATATGAGCAATCTCTATAGAAAAATTGAATATATGTCCTTATCTTCAAATATTCTTTGTAAATATATCATCCTAGCATGAATTTTATATTCTTTATTCTTTCACGAATTTCTCATCTTGACCAAATTATTTGTTCAAATATAAGCATATATATATATAGTATTCAATTTGAAATAGCTGGTCCTTTTTCAGCAGGATATGATCTTATATATCTTCGAAATATATATTTTTTTTTTGAATATGCTAATTATCGAAATTCGATCATTTTTCTATTTTTCTTGAATTATTGATCATTTTCTAAATCTCAGATTATTATTTTTATGATGGAATTGAAATCTCTGATAATATGTCAAAATTAATTAGCATATATTAAAATTTTAATAATTTAATCGAAATAATTTTTCTTTCCTATCGATAAAAAACGAATCCGCATATTCAATATATAGAAATTCGAAATAATCATAAGAAATAAAAAATAATTCTCAAATATCTATTTTTGATGCATCTTATCTAAATCATAATAAGATATATATAATATAATACTATTTATGTGTATTCAATTTTTTTGATTATAGATGTTGTATAATTTATCGATTTTTCGATATATATGTATATATTAAATATAAAATAAATCATGATTGGAAGTTCTAAGAAATAGTTGCTTCTTCAAGATATTCTTATATATCAAATCAAATTCGGCTCATGAAATTATTCCTATATATCAATTCAAACACGGATCATCAATCAGAAATCTCAGAATAATATAAAATTGAATCAAGCTTGCAATAAAAATTTTTAGTTACAAAAAGAATTATTTATCCCTATATGCTTGTTGAATTTCATTTTATTTCATCCAATAGAATTATTTTTTCGAGAATCAATCTATTTTCAAATCATAATTATCTTATTGACAATCTATATCAATATTCAAAAAAATCAATCTTCTCTTCAAATTCATTTATAACGAAAAATTTCAATAATTACAATATGGCTAACATTAATAGAAATATTATATTTCTTAAGTATCATATATTAATTTATTTATCTTTATCGAGATGATTTTTTATCGAATATAGTCATATTTTCTTTTTCTTTATTTCGAAAAATTCTCATAAATAAATTCAATATATTTTAAAAATTCGAGACATTTTTTTGGTAAACCTACTTATCAGAAATATGATTCGAAAATTTCGAATTTGTATATAAATTAACCTGATAAATAGGCATATTTAATTTATTAAAATACTATATTATAATCTAGAATTATTCGAAAATTTTGATTTTTAGGTTTTGTAATCTCTTCATAATCTGAAGAATTTAAAAATATCGGATTAATATTGAATAGATTACGAATGAAGATTTTTGTCATATATATTAACAAATCATATCATTCAAAATTTGAGCTAATACTTCTCATTTTTCAACTACTATATTTATTAGATTCCATATATATTACTTATTTATCATGAAGATCCAAATATTCATATATGAAGCTTGAATACGTTTTGTGAGGAATCAAGATACGTCTGTGGGGATTGAACGCTAGGTGGAGTCAGAGAAGAAAGAACGCAAGATTATGAACCACGGCAGATAGGATTGGATATTAGCTCGGAATTTTGCGCCACTAATGATGCTATCGTTATCAAGCATCGCTTCTGCCGATCTTTCTACTATTGTCGTTTTATTAGATGCCGTCGGTATTGTTATCACTATTATTTGATATTCCATGATCGTCTGCATCCCTTTCGAGGTCTATGGGGAGAATTTGCCGAGTCTCGATGTAAGTAGGCTCTACGCGGAATTTGAGTTTGTGGTTATTGTGCGCGATCTAGAAAGTCGATCAACTCCTTGTCTTTCTATCTTTCTCCCTTCCCTCCCTTGCTCTACTATCCTATAACTTATCCTAACTACTACACTACTTATTCTATCCTACCTACCTAAACCTTAATCTAGGCCTCTTTCGATTTGTAAGATCGAAATCTAAATTTGCGAGACTTATTCTTCGCTCTCCCCCATTTTACCTATACCTTGTTTCTATCTCTTATCCTATCTTACCCTGGCCTTTACGATGAAATATATGAAATCTAACCGGGGTCTCTCTCTTTCATTCTCTCTCATGCTCCTCTCTTTTCTCTATTCTCTTCTCTCTCTTCTTAATTCTCCTCATTCTTCTCTTCTCTTTCCTTTTTCTTCCCTTCTCTCTCTTCTCCTCGCTCTCTCTCTACCTTTCCCCCTCTCTCTCTTTCCTTTTCCCCCTCTCTATAAGAATAACAACACCAACAACAACACCACCACAACCGCCACCACCAACAAGAAGAACTCTCGTTTCTCTTCTCTCGTCTCTTTTCTCTCTTCTCTTTCCTCCCTTCTCTCTTCTCTCTTCTTCCTCTTTCTCTCTTGCTTGCTTGCTTGCGTGGGGTATGAGGGCCGAAACCCTCTGGCCCGTAGGCCTACCCCCCCGGCTCGCGTCTGACAGTAGGACTGGCCTGTTTCGGGGTAGGAGTGAGCCTATTCCCCTGAATGTGCCTGTGAGATTCCATCACGAACAGACACCCCTCCTAAACCATGACCAAGAAACCCGTAGCAGGCACCACACAGGTCATCCAGGGACCCCTCAACCAGCTACAGACGGGTTTGCTGTGCACCTGGCAGCGAGCTAAAGTAACAACCAACGCCAGACGTCCAATAACAGACAAACTCGTAGTGTCCCGGTGCACAGCTGCCGCCTTAAATGTGAGGGAGCTCCACCCCCCTACACTTTCGTCTTTTTCTCTCCCTCTCTCTCCCTCTCAACAACAACACCAACAACAACACCACCACCACCGCCACCACCAAGAAGAAGAAGAACCACAATAACATCAACATCAACAATAACTGCACCTGGCCCATCCGATTTATCCTCGTCTCTCTTCTCTCCCTCTTTGCTTTGCTTTGCTCTGGGACCACAAGCAGTCCTTGCGGCCCGCGCGCGTGCGCAACCCCATCCAACATTTTGTTTGGATGGGCTCGACTGTACTAGAAAGTTCGTTGGGTGCCCCGAGTGTAGGCTTTGTTAGAACCACAAGCGAAAGCAAGGACCTTGAGTACAGCAGCCCCACTACCGACAATCCAAACAACATTCTCGGGTTCCCNGGCTTTGTTAGAACCACAAGCGAAAGCAAGGACCTTGAGTACAGCAGCCCCACTACCGACAATCCAAACAACATTCTCGGGTTCCCTGCAGCAGGCTCAGGCAGGAGGGAAAAACATGCCTCAATTATCGGCCCCGCACATCTTGTGTTGCTGCAGGCACACCATTCCGTTGGGTTTGTAAGGTTATTAAGGAAAGGATGCCCTCCATAGCCTCGAATTAGTGGGTTCCCATCGGGAGCCGGTCACTCCATTTGTCTATCATGTCTGGTACACGGAAGTTGAGGTCTGGCCTTAGGCGGCCTTTTGTCAGTCAGCTGCAAAAGGATGGTCCTTGGAAAAGGGGCGAGTGCGTGCCATTTATATACACATATACACTCCGGCAAAATTTCCTTGGTATCCACATGTTGCGCTTGCATGGCTGCCTCTAGTCGGCCCACTTTGTCGTTGAGCTGCCCCACTGCCATTTGANTAACCTGGGGCTGGTCCACTCTGCCTCGCTGTTGGGGGCTGTTGTCCAGGTTCAGCAAAACCAGCCATGGTGTGGTTTGCCTTCTCGGTGGCGATGCCCAAGTCACGAACTCTCCGGTGTCCCTCGCCCGGCGAAGGGGTAGTCCCGCAACTGGCAGTTGAGGTAGTCCCCGCGTAGGCCGCCGATGCCCGTGGGGTAGTGGTATAGTGGTTGTCCCCCGCACGCCCCCGCGACCGTACCCACCGAGTTCCTCCTCAGGAGCGGCAATGGTGTTCTCGCAAAGATCAGCGTTCGTGCCCTTCAGCTTGAATGGCGGCAGGGACGGGCTGAGACAGCAAGTCTCGGCAGCCCCTAGCTCTCTCGGAGGGTCACCTGTTTCAAGTGAGTACCTCCTACTCGTGCCCCGGTTTTGGTGCCCGGCCGAAGGGGGATGGCACCTCGAACCGCTCGTGGCTGCTCCCTCTCTCTCTCTCTCTCGCTTTTCTCTTCTCTCTTCCCTCTTCTCTCCTCCCTCCCTCTCGCTTTCTTTCTTTCTGCCGGGCATAGGGGTCGTCGCAACGACCCTCAGGCGCTAGGCCCGCCCGACCACTCTTTGGGTTAGTGAGTGGCCGGCTTTGGGTTTAGTCCAGATTACTGTACAGAACTGCAAGGTATGTCCCCAGTCTCCGTGCTGGCATCCCCCCGTTACTCTAAACACGAAACCAAACTCAGGCCTCTTCCCCGCGCCCCTATGGCCCAGCTTCCTAGTTCTAGTCGGATGCCAGCAACTGTGATTCCCCCCTCTTTCGAGCTTGACGCACTGAGGCAAGCTACGTTACACACGTCATGACCAACAGTACATACAATGCGACAAGACTTGTTGCTCTTGGGGTTCACGGAGACAGTTCGGGAGACGTTGTGAGGTGTGTCTGGAGCCCCCCCTTCTGTTNCACACGTCATGACCAACAGTACATACAATGCGACAAGACTTGTTGCTCTTGGGGTTCACGGAGACAGTTCGGGAGACGTTGTGAGGTGTGTCTGGAGCCCCCCCTTCTGTTGGCAAACAGAAACCACACAGCAACCTACCTTGAGGCACAGTAACCTACTGTAGGCTCGTACTTTAGGCTCGCTCTCTCTCTCTCTCCCCCTCTCTCTGACAAAAACAACACCAACAACAACAGCACCACCACCACCACCACCGCCAACAAGAAGAAGAAGAACCCCGAGATCCACCCGCGGCCTAATGTAAACAGCACATTTTATAAGCAGAAGTTGGCAACAGGAAATCGAGCCTCAATTCTCCGTTGGAAACGCTGAAATTGGTGGAGACTCGCAAAGCCACGAAACTCATCGAATTTGCCGGCGAATGCTCATTTTTCCAGCAGCCATCCGTGAAAAATGTTGGATTTTCCGTGTTTCTGGCCATCGGAGCCGTTGAGATGGGGGGGGGGAACCCCGAGATCCACCCGCAGCCTAATGTAAATGGCACATTTTATAAGCAGAATTTGGTAACAGAAAAGCAAACCCCAATTTTCCGTTGGAGACGCTGAAGTTCATGGGCTCATAATCGATGACCTAGCCAGATACGGTATCACACGCAAAAATTAAGCACGTATGCGGCGGCAGCAGTGACGTCCCAACAGACGTCTCGCTTTTTTGGGGGGTCTTATGACTTTTCGAGGGTTTTGGCCAAATCTGGCATTCCACGACCACCCTACTCTTAACACAACCACCGAAGCTTTGACGGATGCTCATATGTTTAGTTCGAACTTCTGCATCTACCATACTGTATGGCACAGGAGAAACCGACAAAGGCATGTGATCTCAGACAACGGACCTGGCTTTTTAGGTAAGTGGTCGTGCGGCGATCGCACTGTGCACGTCAAGCGTCTCACGATTGCTTTCAGTCCTCATCGCCGTGACTTCCGTCATCATGCGGAGGATAGGCTCCACGCGTCTGTTTGAATGTGGCATCCGCGCGCACATTGCTGCCTTCTGGAGAAGAAGGATCTGTTGTTGCGAACCTGATAAGTTGCTGGGCCCGCCCACCGTGGCTCGGTAGCTGGCGCCCGCGTCTCTTGCCAGGGATAGGTACGCATCACATGCTTCAGCCCAGCGTCCGTTGTGCTGGAGATACCTGCACAGTATCTCTGGATCGTCCTTTGCATGCACCTGTAAGAAGTTCTTCAGGTAGGGAGACTTATAGCGATACGGCGGGAGTCCAGACTGCATCATCCACTTCAATACGCAAAAATGGAAGAGCTCGTCTGCCTGGTATTGACGGCCTTCTAGACAATGTCGTAGCAGTGCATCAAGAATTGAAGTGGCATCACTTTCTTGAATGTGCGAAGGCAGCAGTTCCGGTAAGTCCAAACTGCGTGAACTCATGCCGCCATCGTCCTGCAGTGGTTGCAAAAGGGCGAAATTGCTCTGTATTCCAGGTCGCTGCCTTGCAAAGGATAAGAAATCATCAAGGACACCCAGAACGATTTGGTAGCACTCCAGGCGGGCGTAATGGAGCTGCTGGATGCGAGGATTAGAGGCATCGTGTGGCCTCATGGCCTCGTCCTTCGAGTCGCGTGCCTTCGCTACGCTGGAACAGAGCGCCACGAGTCCCTGGCAGGGTTGCGCATGGCCAGTATTGCAGGGCCCCTTGTAGGTTAACAGACTGTTACAAGTAGCAACGGAAAGGCCATGCAAGTCACACTGTCCTAGCGATAGCGAAGAAGCGCGAGGTAGCTGAATAACAACGACACAGCCCCATGACCCCAAAACACCCAGTACTTAGAACTGCGCAACGGATACACTGCTGCTACAATGCACGCCCGGTGTTCTCGTGTACATAGCGACAAGAACGTCTGAAAGACTCGCTGGTTGACAGCTGGAAGATGCCATGCACATGTGCAGAACAATGAAAGCCCCTCGAGCCTTGCATGCGCCCACAGCTCGCAGGCGCCCGGCAGCTTCCGTTAAGTTGACACGTGCCGCATGTCGTTCAAGAACAGACAATGCCCGATGAGTCAGATTGCTTAGACGCGCGATTTCCAGCATACTGGCGCAGGCTCCAGCAGCCTTCAAACTCTCTTGGACCATCCGGAGAACCTCAAAGCTTTCTTGAATTTCCAAGTCGGATTGGCTGAACAGCGTGGGACATCTCGACAGATCTCGAGAAGCCACGACTCCGGCTTGCATCAGCCGTTGCAACACCTGCTGTGCCTCAGGTTGACATACCAGATCGCGAAATGTTAGCTCAGAGAAACGCTGGAGGACCTCTGCTGGGCAGGATCCGGATGACATGGCCGCCGTGCAGCCCGACAAAAGATCCAGAAAGTCCAGGGCTTCAAGCGATGCCGCAACGATTCGTACTGCACCTTGCGCTGCATCCACTTCTTCTTGCGAGATGCTAGCACCTGCGAAACCACCGTCTGCGAGGCCCGGCTCCGTCCGGACAAGGCGGGGGAGACAACGATCCAAAGTCATCTTGAGAAGCGACAGCTCAGATTGTGCATACGATCTCTGCGGCTTTGAAAAAGCACACCTCCATTGAGCACCCTTGGCGACTGGTGCAGGGTCAGGAGGTGGAGGCCACCATTCGTCGGGCCGTTTCCGCTTTGGTTTCTCCGTCTGGGCAGGCGGCCAGGATACCAGCATCACAGGGGAAAGCCAGAAGGGCCTGACCAGCCTGCTCAAGTACGAGTAAAGCCCTCGGAGACGTGCAGATAAGCGAGCAGCGGTTTGAAACATAACAGGGTATCCCAGCGGACAAGTCTGCGCTGACATCTGCGGACCCTGCAAAGAAGGCAACACCTGAGAGAAGCCCATCTGCATAGAAAGCTGTGGTGACAGCAGAAACTGCTCGGTGCGCAGCAGCAGGACCTCTTCTGCAGGGTCTCGCAGAGACGCGGTACTTGCAAGGGAACTGCTCGGCTGCGTCAACATGTCGTTCTTGGCAACACTGCCTCTAAACTTGTTTCGTGAAGCTGCAGAGGCATCGGTCTTGTCTGGCCTTGAAGCATTGCTGCGCGCAGAAATCTTTGGCATCGCTTGTGTCAAAGTTTGGAAACACATGGCGCAAACCTGCTCTGCCGTAAATTGGTTCACGAAGTCTTGCAGCTGCGCCATGTTTCCGTTCAGTAGTAGACCTTGAAGCACATTTATAGGCTGTGTCTTTCTGAGAATATGTGCCCCGATTCCAGAAATTATGATGAAGGAAGGCGCTGGGACCAATTGCTGCTTCGCAAGTTCGCTGAGGTGGAGCACTGGCAGTACCAAGCCCTTTCCTTTCGAGAATAATTGCTCAACTGGCTTAGATACAGGCCGTGGCAGCATGGCAATTCCCAAGATTTCGGGAACAGCAGAGCCACTTCGATGCAGCTGAACAGTGTCGACATGTTCCGCCAAGCTGGCATGCTGGAGCCAAGGAGAACGATTGCGGCCCTGCCTTTGAGCGATCACCCGCAGGTCAGTGCTCAAAGCAACTACCGCGTTCACGGACTCCGGCGTCTCCGCGCCTCCTGCCCTTGCCCCAGCAAATGCCGATGACGCGGAATCGTGTTCAGACATCTGGCACTGCAGCAACGTCACACCATCTTCCCACAGTGCATCCTTCACTCTCAGGTTCTTCGGGACAAGAGCATCCAGAAATCGAACATGGTGAACAGCCACGGATGTAATTTGGCTGCATCGCTGATGGGTTAGATTGCCCGATGAATTGACGTCAGATGTTAGCACACTCGAGGAAGCTCGAAAAACGCCCTTGAGAAAAACGCGAGTGCCATCTTCAGCGACAGCACAAGCGACTATGCTTCCCCCCTGAGTCTTCTCCACCGGCCAAACCTTAACCAACCTAGGCGGTTGCGACGCAAGACCAGTCGCCGCTGCGACTGCACCGAACGGGTTCAAACCTCTGGAGTTCGCGGCCAACAAACCGGGGAAGAGCCTCGCCTTGATGCGACCCACTTCTGAAGCGATGCTTGACTGTGAAATTGAACAAAGCTGCACCACGGGCTTCTCTTCCAGGCGTCCTTGTGCATTCCTTTGGCTTGCGGGCACATGAAAAATGGAGATGTTGGACAGAGATGACAAGGCAATCAGAAGTCCCCTCGAAGACTCCGTGGCCAGTTGAACAACAGCTTCTGATTGCCCGAACATGGTGACGCAGATGCGCTGCAAAGCAACCGGCAACTGAGACTGCAAGTTCCAGGACACTGCAACTTTCCTGCACTTTCTCGGTCTGCGCAACCAGGAGGACTCGTCTTCCGAGTACTGAAGCTCGTGTATGCAACCATCGTTTCCCCCAAGGAAGATGCGGCCGCTCGCAGCATCAGCCGCCAATGCTGTGGTCAGAACATCATCCGTGGCCACAGCATACTGCGTAGGCATGGGCTGCAGCAAGCGATCACTTCCCGGAGCAAACCGCAAGGCGTGCAGCGAAACCTCAAGCGGAGTTGCCAATATCAAAAAGTAGTCCGCATCAACCACGAAGTCTTTTGGGCGTACGACGGCTGCTGCAATAACTTGCTGCGAGACCTGAGCGAACACACCAGAATGAAGCCTTGCTTTGATTTGCTGCTACGAGTTGCGCTGTGGCTGCAGGGCCTGTGCTTGTCTTCAGCACCGGGCAAAAATCAGCCGGATGAAAAGCATAACCAGGGGAGTTTCGTTTGTATATGAGGCCGGGTCAAATCTCTAATTAGCATGCATGTCATCACTGGCTCCTGCTGCCCCATGTCTCAATCTGAGCACATGCGGAATTAATCGCAATGTGCGTGCGTGCGTGCGT
>BGNK01005619.1:1052-19484 GCA_003297005.1 Symbiodinium sp. clade A Y106
TCTTATACGGACCCGCCAGCAAAGTGCGCGAAGCGTACTCGACTTACTGGCGCGATTTGTAGAAGCATGTTGTGAATTAGGGAGTGCGTCTTGAGGACACAAGCCACGCCGGAAAAAAAAAAAAAAACATGCTAAAAAAACCTGGGGAAGCCATGATAAAAGGAAGCACGTCGACCCGGAAGTCTAGACACTGAACCCCAAAGTTGGGATCTCCAGGGTCTCTTTGGGCCTCCGGCTGAAAGGCTCTGATAGGGTTTAGGGTTTAGGGTTTAGGGTGTAGGGTTTAGGGTTTAGGGTTTAGGGTTTAGGGTTTAGGGTTTAGGGTTTAGGGCTTAGGGCTTAGGGTTTAGGGTTTAGGGTTTAGGGTTTAGGGTGTAGGGTTTAGGGTTTAGGGTTTAGGGTTTAGGGTTTAGGGTTTAGGGTTTAGGGTTTAGGGTTTAGGGTTTAGGGCTTAGGGTTTAGGGCTTAGGGTTTAGGGTTTACCCTAAACCCTAAACCCTAAGACTCTGAACACACGACACTTAGATTTAGCCCAGCGCCGGTCTATGGATTTCCAAAAAGGCGTTTCTGAAAGCCAGGGGTTCCTACAGGGATCTGGGGTCTTGTAAGGGTTTAGGGTTTAGGGTTCCTACAGGGATTTGGGGTCTGAGGCTTTCAATCCAAAGGGTTTAAGGATGCCAGGGTTCAGGGCTTTAGGAATACACTAGAAGCCCCAAAAGTTGGAAACCCAATAGCCTCAATCCTTAACAGTCATGTATAGGGAATCCCAGCGCTCATTGTCCTCAATCCAGTTTCCAACTTTTTGAGGCTTACTATATGGGAGTTTCAAGAGAACCCGAATATAGTACCCTAAATAGTAGGATTCTTATTTTAGGGGCCCCAAACTAAGGTATCCCTAATTTTCGAAAACTCCAAACCCTAAACCCTTTATAGAACCCTTATGGATCCCTTATAGTACCCTTTACAGGACCCCAAACTAAGGTACCCCCCAATTTTCGGAAACTCCCATATGGGGCTCTCAGCCCCATGCCTTCCCCCGCTTAAGCCCAAGATCCACCCTCTGGTGCGGTAGTGGGCTTAGTAGGTTTCTCCGGGGAGTACTGTAGCAGAAGTATACAAGGACTATAAGGGGATAGGATTACGCGCTATTCAGACACTTATTTTGAATCCATTGGACAGTGGAAGGCTCCTCAGGTTCAGCAGCAGCTTTTGCCTTTGCTTTGCCCTTGGCTTTTGCTTTCCCCTTCGCCTTGGCTTTTGCCTTACCTGGCGGGGCTCTTACGAGGTGTATGACTCTTCAGCCAGGGTTCCACGGAAAGACGTGATGCCTACTTACTTTGAGGTCACCCGTGTATGCATTTTGACGACTTGGAGTCTTGGGGGGATTATTGGCTGCAGGGGCTCCCCTTAGTCAGTCGCGATCTTCTGGGGATTATAATTATGTGCTCCTGGGGTCCGGGACGCCGGGGACGCCAGGGACGCCGGGGACGCCAAGGATGCCGGGGACGCCGGGGACGCCCGGGACGCCACGCAGGGACGCTGGGGACGAATGGCTTGATGATTTTTATAATGATGTGTAGTGCTGTTTCTTTGCGATGCCGGGAGTGTTGTTGACGAAGATGAAGATTGTTTGAAATGATGATGATTTTTTTGATGATGCGTAGTGGCGTTTCTTTGCGATGCCCGGAGAGTGTTGCTTCTCAGACGAAGGTGATGTTGATGGGGGTGTTGTTGATGAAAATGATGATTATGACATGATGATGACTCTTATGGTGATGTGTAGTGGTGTTTCTTAGTGATGCCCGGAGACTGTTGCTTCTCAGAAGAAGGTGACACGTATATGCACATATATATCTCAATGTATGTATAGACATATATTCACACGTGTAGACACATATTTTTATATATACACACATACACATATACATTGTAGCATATAAAAATGTCATAAGTATGTATATCGATGGCAGTGTTGTTGATGAAGATGATGATTATAGGATATGGTGATGGTTCTTGATGATGATGTGTAGTGGAGTTTCTTTGCGATGCCCGGAGAGTGTTGCTTCGAAGACGATGGTGATGTCGAAGGTGGTGTTGTTGATGAAGATGATGATAAATTGAAATGATGATGATTTGTATGATGATGTTTAGTGGTGTTTCTTTGCGATGCCCGGAGAGTGTTGCTTCTCAGACGAAGGTGATGTCGATGGTGGTGTTGTTGATGAAAATGATGCTTATGATATGATGATGACTCTTATGGTGATGTGTAGTGGTGTTTCTTAGTGATGCCCGGAGACTGTTGCTTCTAAGAGGAAAGTGACACGTATATGCACATATATCTCTATGTATGTATAGACATATATTCACACGTGTAGACACATATTTATATATACACACATACACATATACATTACGTATAGTATATAAATGCGTCATAAGTATGCGTATCGATGGCAGCGTTGTTGATGAAGATGATGATTATAGGATATGATGATGGTTCTTGATGATGATGATGATGATGATAGTGATGATGATGATGTGTAGTCGTGTTTCTTTGCGATGCCCGGAGAGTGTTGCTTCGAAGACGATGGTGATGTCGAAGGTGGTGTTGCTGATGAAGATGATGATTAATTGAAATGATGATTGTTTTTATGATGATGTTTAGTAGAATTTCTTTAGCGATGCCCGGAGAGTGTTGCTTCGAAGACGATGGTGATACTTAAAATGCACATATATCTGCATGTATGTATAGACATATATTCGCACGTGTAGACACACACACACACATATACATATATATATATATATATACACACACCCTTACATATACATTATAGCATATAAATGTGTCATAAGTATATGTGTATAATATGTCATATGTGTATATACATAAGTGTATGTGTATAGTATATATATATATGTGTGTATATGTGTACACACGTATAAGCGTATGTATTTATATATATACACAAACATATGTATATAGAGACATATACATACATGTATATATTCACACATATACATATATATATATATATATCAGACTGACGCGAGGGACGCTGGGGACACACGGGACACGGAGGACGCAACGGACGCCAGTATACACGTAGATGTATGTACACACATACATACATATGCAAACACATATACATACACATACGCATATACATACACCTACACATACTCATACATATACATATACACATACATATACATATACATATACATACGCATACACATATACATATACGTATAAGTATACATATACATATACATATATACATTTACATATATACATATACATAGATGTGTATAGATACACACCTCTGCATATATGTATATATATATGTATATACATACACATATACATATACATATACATATACTTATACTTATACCTATACCTACACGTATACATCTACATCTACATATACATATACATATACATACATACATACAAATATGTGTGTATATCTGTATATGAACTTGCTTATATACACCTGTATACACATATTTGTCCCTGTATGTCTATACATATGTATATATATACATACACACACACATATATATATATATACATGTGTAGTATGTGTGTATATATATATATATATTTCGTTGTAAATGTACACACACATATGTATGTGTATATATATATATGCACACATATAGAAACATACACACATGTTTATCAAACTGACGCGGGGATGCTGAGGAGGACGCCGGGGACGCTATAGCTGGGCACGCCGGTGCCATGCACGCCAGACACGGGACGCTAGGGACGCTAGGGTCGCTGGGGACGCCGGGGACGCCGGGACGGCCGACGCAAGGGACGCCTGGGACGCTGGNTGGGGACGCCGGGGACGCCGGGACGGCCGACGCAAGGGACGCCAGGGACGCTGGGGACGCCGGGGACGCCGGGACGCTAGGGACGCTGGGGACGCCGGGGACGCCGGGGACACTGAGGACGCCGGCTGTGATGGCCGCGGCCTTGTAGGCACGTAGTAAGCTTCTGGGGTGTCTATAGATTCATGTAAGGTCAAATATTACTTTTCGCGGGACCTTACAGCAAATGTGTTTGAAGCCTGTATGGGCACAAGGATTAATAGCAGTCGTGCTTCGGAGTTTCGTCTTCGAAGGCCTTAATGGGGTTTCCTGAAATCACAGGCACTGTGCCAAAACGTTACTGGCTTTAGGGATCCTACTGTTTCGGGTTCGATACAGGGCCCCTCATTTAGATAGAGAGACCGATGAAGAGGGAGAGAGAGAAGTAAAGAGAGAGTGAGGGCGTCAGTCAGAGCAGAATGCTCCGTACGTGCTTTTGCCGATCCGACATCACTTCACATCCTGCGGGTATCTGTTAACAGCATCACCGAAACCAGGGAAGCCTCGTAAACTACACCATGCCCTAAGACTCAAAATAGCCCAAAGTGGTACTACTGATGGACTTTAGACCCCAAGTAAGCACTTCTTCGTATACTGCGTTTATAGGCCCCTATACCCTAAACCCACCCCCTGCCTGCAGGGACGGTCTCGGAGCCTCCGCTGCCCGCGGGCGCTAAGATTAACCGGACTTCATGGTCCATCATGTGCTCCAGGTCGCCATCGTTGTACCTGCCAAGTGCTTCGGGTTCGGCGTTTAGGGTTTAAGGTTTCGGGTTGAGGCTCTGAGCTTTTGAAGGTTTCACTATGATAAAGCATGATAAAGCCAGTCTTCCTTCCACCCTGCAAGTTCAATACCTAAACCCTTATGTATAGACTTAGGTACGAGTAAGTAGCCTTGTTTGTCAGCAGACCCCGAACTAAAGCACGCGAGGGTACTCTGTAGAAGTTGCGGACTACGGGTCTTCGGTTGCTGATGTTTTGTGTCCCCTAAGAGCCAGCATGGTCGCAGCTGTCAGCCGTTTCCTAAAGCTTCAGCTTTAAATACACGTGCTCATCATTCGGCTTGTGCAGTGAGTATCCATCGTTTTCTGCCGAGTGCCCGAAACACTATGTGTGGCTCGGATTTGGCGCTATCTTACGCGTTATATCCATAACTTACAGGTTGCGAACCAGTTGTTTTGTAGGATGTTTTCATAGAAGCCCTGTGGACCAGGAACCCTGCTACAGCCTGTGCAGAACCCACCAGACTTCCTCGGTATAAACGATGACACTGCTAACTTGCCGCCTTAGCCTGGAAGCCGGGCCTGCAGCCCACAAATGCCTACCTCCGGGAACCCCTGAAGACCCTTCGAAACCCCCAGGTACAGAGGTACTTAGTCGCCCGACCCTTTATCCCAACTCTGCAGTAAAATCTCAGACTCTAGACCCCAACCTCACTCCCAACCTCTGATACTGTACAAACCTAGACTCGCCCAGACTCTTGAGCCCGAAGACTTCTTGAGCACACTGTTTAGTGCGTGTGCGTTTTGATACCCCTTGATCCCTGTGCATATTGAGGACATACCCAATCCTATCCGGAATCCTCAAACCCTACAAACTAGTAGAGGCTACGGCTATGACGCTTTAGTTTTCGGGCTGGGGTATATCGCTTAGAACGATAGGCAAGAGCGCCACAGATAGATCCTAAGCTTCCTTAATCCCTCGGAAACCCTCATAAGTCCTCACAAGCCCTCTCACAAAGGTGGCATAAGAAGCTTAAGATGTTACGTACCACATCCTAGGGATCCGGAGACCGAACAATCACATACCACACTGAGATACTAACCTACCTCGAAAACTATTCTGAGCCCCAGCGTACAGAAGTCTGAGATACTTCGGTCTGAGATACTTCGGACCCGAGAAAAACCCTGAGAACCCGGCAAGACGGAGGCTGTCCCTAAACCCCAAACCCATAAATCCAAACTCTAATTAAACCCGAAGCTCCAAATCTAAACCCTCCACCACTGAATCCTAAAAACCTAACCCCTCAAACCCTTAAAGCCTAAACCCGGGGCACCGGATTCGGTACAAACGATCCCGAGAGATTTGGCCGACTTCAATGTCTTCCACCTTGCCGTGGAAGACCTGAGCTTCGGGGTTTTGGGATCTATAATATACTGTAAGGGCCAAAATACTTACAAACACTAATTTTGGGGTTTCCTTATGATAATTATAGTACAATATACCTCCAAACCCGATTCTAACTATTTAAGTCCTCTATATTAATACCGGCCAAATCTTCTATCACAAGGGCTTTTAACTTGCCTATGATAAGGGTTACTGTAAAGATTCCATAATAAGTGTTTAGGGTTTAGGGTTACTTTTAAGGATCTATGATAATGATAACGGTTACTCTACAGGTTCTAGAATAAGGGTTTGGGGTTTCGGGTCTTGGGTTTTAGGCTCAGGCCGCTTACGCTTGGGGGTCTCGGGTATTGGGTTGAGGCTTTGGGGATGCCTTGGTGTCCTGAGGTCTGGGGCATAGGGGGTTTAGACCCTGGGTGCGGAGCTCTGAATACTCAGTTACAAGTACCCTAAACCGTCTCTTTTTCACTGACTTTTCACATTATATTATATGCCAAAAACCCTGTTGAGATTTTGAGTGCCCCAAAAGACGTTTCCCAGCGATTGGACCCAGAAGATCGAAGTCTTGCCTTCCTGAGGGTAAGGAGTTAAGGCTTCTGGCTAAACTACAAACCCCCGAGCTGAAGCCCTGTGTATAGATAGATAGATAGATCGATGGAGTGATCGAGCGATCGATAGCTAGGCAGGTTGATAGATGGAAAGATCGACAGATCGACAGATCGATGGATAGATAGACAGAAAGATCGAAAGATAGATAAATAGATAGATATATATATATAGATAGATCGAACGATCGATCGAGCGATCGGTAGATTGATAGATCGATAGATAGATAGAAAGATAGATAGATAGACAGGTAGATCGAGCGATCGGGTGATCGATAGGTAGATAGATAGATTGACAGATCGTAGCTAGCTAGTTAGCTAGCTAGTTAGTTAGTCAGACAGACAGACAGATAGAAGGATAGATGGGTAGATGGATAGATAGATCGATAGATGTATACATAGAAAGATAGAACGGTCGATCGAGCGATCGATAGATAGGTAGACCGATAGATCGATAGAGAGATCGGGCGATCGATAGATAGCTAGGTCGATCCATAGGTAGACCCAACGATAGATCGATAGATAGATAGATAGAGATCGGTCCATCCAGCGATCGAGCTATCGGGCGGTAAATACATCGATAGATCGATGGATCGCTGGATCGATAGATAGATAGATTGATAGATAGATCGAACGATCGATCCATTGATAGATAGGGTTTAGGGTTTCAGGGTTTGGGCTTTAGGCCTGAGGGTTTATGAAAGCAACAACCTACTCCCCAAATCAGACCCAACTTACGTACTCCCCAAGCCCTAAAGCATCAACTCGAACCCCAAAACACAACTCTTCAACCCTAAACCCTAAACCCTGGCGGCGTGAGCTCTCGGGTCCCTACTTGACCATCGATCTTCTTTTCGATCAAGACGCCCATCAGTGGATCCTTCTCCTGTGCCGTCGGAGTGGCAAAAGGGGGGCTTCAAGCATGATTTTTGATTTTTAGTTTTGTCCAAGTGTTTGTAGGTTCTTGTACGATTTGTAGGTTTAGCGGTTGGAGAGAAAGAGCGAACATGAAAGAGAGAGAGAGAGAGAGCTCTTGTGCTGCCCCACCAAACTCCTGCACATGGGGGTTCAAGGTATTTGGGTGATAAGGGATGAAGGCACTATGCTGATTGGAAGCCAGCATAGGTTTTCGAGACAGTTGGGCCAAGGATTCGATTTCAAACAGCAGAAACACCTTGGGCACTCTTTCACCTTAGGGTCTACCCTACACCCTAAACCCTAAACCCCGTTAGAACTTCAGAGCCCCCAGAGCGCCTTTTCATCCTGAGGGAGCTGCTCGATGGGCTCTTCCTCCTGAGGCTTCTCTTCTCGTGGGTTGGGCTTTGGGGCATAAAATCTTGGGGTTTAGGGGCTTCGGGCTTAGGGGTTCAGGGGTTTAGGGTTTTGGGTTTGGGGTTATAACTTACCCTAAATCCTCGAGTTCTAACCCATAAACCCGGTACAAGGCTTCTTTTCTGTAGGTTCTGCTTGGGTTAAGATGTGGGGGTGGGGTTCAGATCTTCCTCCCAAATTTGGAGGTTTAGGAAGGTTCGAGAAGGTTCTGCAAGTTGGAGGAATGAGGGTGTTTATAAGGTCGCGTATTCGCCCTGTCGGGCTTCGAGTTTGGGCGTTCAGGGTCCGGGAGTTCTAGGTTCATGTAGGGGCCTAAGGTTATGCTTAAGATTTGATGCCGCCGGGGTAAGGGTTTCGAAGTTTGGTCTTCCGGGTTTCGTTGATTCTTCGGGGATTTGAGTTAGGGCTTTGAAGGAAAAAACTATTGGGCTACACTACTACAGTGCCCACATAGTCTAGGGTTCCGGTGACAGCACTCCGTCTGGTAGAAGCATGTGGTACTGGACGGGGAGTCTTCACTGCACTTTATCAACCACCAAGTCGCAAAGACACCACGACTTGAACGCGACATGGCAGTTGGGGGTTGCTGCTCAGATGCTATGAGGGGAATAGCATGCTGTCGTATGCTATGATTCACTATAGCCCTCAGCTTTAGCCTAGGCTCGGGGAGCAGAGAGCCTTCACGCCGCCCCCTTCCACCCCCCCCCCACCTCCCACAAATCCCCCGCACCCCACCGCCCACCCGCACTCAAGTCCAACATCATCCTAAGCATCCCCCTTGAAACNTGGTATGGTATGCTCTTGTATGCTTGGAGTCCCTTGTATCCGCGACGTTGGCCGCGGGGCGGGGCGGGGAGACCCTTCCCGCCCCCCCCCTCCCCCCCCCCCCCCCCCGGAAAATGCGCCCGCAACCCGACATCGCAAATCTTAAACCCGAATCCGCGTACCCGAAACTCAGCATCTAGTACAGGTGCCTTGATCATTAGAATCATGAGTATTGCATTATAGTATAGTATAGTAGGGTACAGTCTAGCATGGTGAATACAGCATAGCTAGTATCCTATAGTAATGAAAAACCGTATGACATTTTAAGGTAAAGTATGCAGTATAAAATAAATAGTATCTATAGAACATAGTACAAAGTATTTGGTACACATGTATAGACTACCTTGTTATATAATATGGAACAACACCCAGAATCCTCATAATCAGATAAGGGATGCCATCCGAAACCCAAACCCGAAGGGTATCCTGACTTTACGGGCTTCGAGATTTTACGAGTTAGAAAAGGTTCTTGGTAGGGAGTTTCTACCCGAAATCCTGACATCTGCAATCCGAATCCTGAGTCCCTAAGCCCTATAAACCCTCAACCCTACAGATTAGAACCGTTATATTCCCTCCCTGGCACGGGCGTGTCCTCGTCAGCCTGGGATAAGAAGCTGATCAAACTGTTTAACAACCTTTAAGGGGATCAAGGCTCTTAAGGCTTTGGGCTTTGGGTTGAGTGTGCTGTCATGAAAAGTGCTCATGCTTGAGTGTAGGGTTCTGTGGCTGGGGCTTTCATGTAAAAACAAGAGAAATGTGACAGCGATGAAGTTCCTTACAGACAAGGTGTGCGTGACCTCTTGAAACAACTTCAATTTTCAGAAGCCCACCTGCACCGGGTTCTGGGAAGTACGCGGTAATCAACCAAACCCAGCACCCAAAACCATAAGCCACAGTAAAGCAACGAAACCGTCGACCCCCTGAACCACGAATCGTAAACCCCAAAGCCCAACCTCCAAAACCCAAAGCCGCGAAACTCTAAATCGTAAACTTCACCCCCTCAATCCCGAAACCCCGAACCCAAAGCCCCAACAGCTCTAAACCCGTAACTCTTAAACCCCAAGCCCACGACAATCCTCACCCCTAGATCCGAAATCCTTAACCCCCTTTGGGCTCTAAGGATCGCAGCTATAGGAGTTAGACAGCTTGCGCCCCTCCGGCTCCTAACTTGAGAGCTTCAAGGTGTTGACAAGGGCTTTAAGAGGTTGGATGAGGGCTCCATATGCATCGATGAGCTTTTGCCCGTAGAATAGGGTTTGGGATTTTGTAAAGGCTTGGGGTTTCATAGGGGTTGTACAGGGCTTGTATAAGGGTTACAGAAGGATTCAACTCAACACGGGTAATACGAACCTTTCAGAGCTGCAGGGTTAGGATGTAATGGGCCAGCGGTTTAGGGTTCGGTAATGTTGAGGGTTGCTGAATCCAGTACATTGCATCAAGCGGCCATATCTGAGGACGCGTAAACGGGAAAAGATGCGCCTGCTTTGAGTACTGCGAGCCAAGAAGTGTGCCACAGCAGGAGCATATTCCGAACCCAAGTACGCATAAACTCCAATTGGTGCTAATCATGCTCTGAGACCCTCTAGAGCTTACAGAACCACATCCGCCGACCGAACGGCCTCCTTTCACCTTCACACAAGCTCTGGATAAAACAATCGCAGACACCAAAAATCTTCAGGGCTCGACATTTCAGGGTTCAAGTTTGGCCTGGAAATGTCTAAATCCGCTTAATACATGGGTCGTGCCTCTGAAACTCGCTCACACGAGAGGAACGATATTGGAAAACCTTGGGATTGTGCCCTCATTCGGCAATGCCCGATGGCCGCGGGTCCCAAATTCCTAGCTTGCTGGCTACCTGGCTCGCTGGCCGGATTGTTGCTTGCATAATAGAAGCGGATAAAACATACCCAAACCGACCGACAACAAAACACACCCGAGCAAGACCACCACCTGGAGGGTTCATGGTCGTACACCTCAGCTAGCCAGAACAACACCTTAATGCACTCCGGAGGCTGGAAACAAATGTAGGGCCCGTAAAGATTGGAATAAGGCTTGCATCTGTATACAGGTTCCGTCAAGGGTTCCAGACGGGTGTTATCAGATCTTAACATAGGGAGCACTAAAGTTAAATAGAATGTGGCTATAGGGCTCCGGCAAAAATAGGCACCACCGCACATATTGCACTCTTATCTAGCCACAACCCAAGCAACCTTAGGCCCTATGGATCCTACAAAAGCGAGAAAAGCCCGATTCGTCCTAGTTCCCAATACATCAGCCCGGAACCCTAAACCCCCTAAACCTGAAACTCTACACCGAAACTGTAAACCCTAAGCCCTTCACCACGAACGAACAACCCAGCGGATTCCTGGGACGAGACTTAGCACTCAATGCTCTCGGCTTGCAGTCCTGGGTATAACTAGAGAGTCTAATGTGCCCCGCAACCCTGGGTGTCGGACATCGGGACTCCTCAGGGTCTGAACGTCAGGAGTTGAATGCACAAGCTCTACGCCTAAACCCTAAACCCCGAGCCCTGAACCCGCAAAGCCCTGATTTCGCAAGCGCTGCGCTGAGGATTGCTGCAGCAGCTTTTGGTGAAACGGTGAGATCTCTCTCCCTTTACATGAGGCTTATGCCAGGGATCCTCGAAAAAAACATGTTAAGAACTTCTGGTGTGTCTGTTGTGTTAGATGGTTTCCTAAAAGTCTTCAGAAACTTCCCCATTTTGAAGCCACCCCAAAAATCCTAGCGGAATGGCTGAGGCCCCAGTAGCACACATGCTGTTGCAAACGAGAACAAAGGCCCACTCATCCCCATTAGCCTTTGTTGGATCGCTTGAGAGCGCTCTATGGCGCAGCTGTTGAGATGCTTCGTCTAGGGCTTATAGGGTTCAGGATTTGGGACGGCTAATGCGTAAGGCTTTCGAGCAGCAGGGACCTCAGTCTGCAGAGTCGGGGATATCATGCCGCAAGTAACTGCAAAAAACGCATCTAAGACGAAACATTGTCATCTAAAGAGTACACTACAGCCTGAGCCTGTAAAACCTCTCTGACTGTGAACCCGTGCATCTTATATAACCCCATGGAGACCCTTCGGCCCACCTTTGGCCCCATACCCCACCGCTTTTAATGATTAGGTTTAGGGTTTACATGGGGTATTTGGCCCAGGGTTTAGGTTCTATAAGAACCCTCTCGCAAACCTTCGTCTACAGGGAATTTCTACTGATTTTTGGGCATTACAACGGAACAGGAACGAACTCCGGCCTGATCAAATCCTGACTCCACAAACTCTACCTGTAGTCTCCATTGTAGTTCCTTTTTGTGGGTAGCTTAAAGGATCCTTATTATATATTTGGTTAAACCAAAAAAAGGAACTACAATGGAGACTATAGGTATAGTAAGACTCCCTTATGCAGACCCTCGCTTAGCGCGCGGACTGCCGTTGGCTCTCACGCGCTTCCAGTGCCTCAAACTCGGCTCTGGAAAGCCTTGGAACGGATCGTTGAGAGGGCGTGGACTTCAGGAGTTCGGAAGGAGGTTGCTGACTTCTTGTAATATGGGGTGTTTGTAAACGCGCTATCCGGATTTCGGATTTCATACAAGGTGTATAGGCGGAGTAGGGATGCTTTCTGCTCATGACGGCACTACAGAGGGCTTTCGTCTTGGAAGGCTTGACTCAATAGGAGGCAGACCATGTTTCTCAGGGATCTCAGTTTGAGATTTTGGGCTTGGAGTATGGGGCTCAGCAATCAGAGATTTGTGTTGAAGCGTTCGGGGCTTGTAGGCTTCGACGGGTCTCGCAGTCTAGGACGTACTATGCAAACATATACAAATGCCCATTTAGTTAACGATATCTTGCAGCAAGCCTTCGAATACCTATAATTCAGTCTTCCCCACCCTGAAAGTTATGGAACCCTATATAAGCTTGTTTTAAGCCTCTTGAACACGCAAAACCGCAGTGGCTAGCTACTCGGCCCCTCTAGACTCTTGTAAAACCGTAAACCAAAAACCCCAAAACCCTATCTTAGGGGCTGAGTACCCTAGCCCAAAAAAGGCTGACCTGTTGAACTATGCAAGCCTCCAAGAGGGCTGAAGGTTACCCCTAAACCTATAGTACCCTTTATACAGTAGTACCCTGAAAGATCCCTTAAAGGACCCCCTTATAGTACCCTAAACCCTAAACTCAGCTACTAAGCTATAGAACTAGTCTCTGAGCCCGCGGCGCTCCGTCGCCATCGACATCTGCCGCCCCAAACCTCACGACGTACAGAAGGATGTAGCTGGTTGTCAAAATTAGGGTCCCTCTTTGGGTACCCAAAATAGTAGGTGCCGTACTCATGTAACTGTAGGGTTTAGGGTTTAGGGTCTAGGATTTAAGGATTCCCAAACCGCACGATGCATATGGGAGTTTCCGAGAATTAGGGGTACCATATTTTGGGGTCCTTATAAATAATAAGGATCCTACTTTTTAGGGTGCTATATTAGGATCCCCTATTTTAGGAAACTCCCATATTTAGGGTTTAGAGTTTCAGGCTTAAGGACAACAAGTTCAAGCTTTGGACGTGCTTTTTCGGTGCATCATGGGGTTCGGGCTAGGGCTTACCCCAAGGGTCCAAGTACCCAATAATCATATACTCTCCAAAATCCTAACCTACATAACTACTATCCTAAAACCGAGAGTTCCTAATTATTGGGTCCTTTGGACCCTTGGGATTAGGGCTAGGGTTGAGGGCTATGAGGTTTCTACTCTTCTATTCGGATTCTACGGGGCTTTCTTGTTGTGTAAGGTTGAAACTTGCTTTGCGGTTTAGGCCCTTGCATTGTCGCACGTTGGGGTAACATTTCTAGGCTCGTGGGCTCGTACTTTTACACCGGAGTATCCGGATGTTAGAATAGGGTTTGGGGTAGACCGTAGTATGCAACTGATACAAAGGATGAAAGGATACACAAATCTAATTAATCCGCTCTCTATGCTGTATTGAACTCTCGCTTTTTCCGCAGGTTTTGCCTCGTCTCTTGCCGGACAGGGTAGGATCTACCTGGAGCCCCAATCCCAAAGTGAGGAAACTAGCAGGTCGCAATAGGGTCGCAAAATCCTTACCATACCTAACCATTCAAGTGGTAGGCCATTGGGAAAGGTCCGGCTACAAGGTAAGAGCAATCAGGTCAAAGAGGTTGTGGAGATACAAGTACCATAAACGAAAGATGGGGCGCTGCGTCCCTTGCTCGAAGTAGCACAAGCTGTTTACGGCACTCGACCTCAACACTGAGCTGGGAAGTCTAAACTCCTAGATCCCAACCCCGCGCCCGCTTTACACCTTAACCAAGGCTAACGTCACCAAGAGCTCAAGCCTATGTGAAGTAGGGCTTGTACCACTACAACAACTCAACCAACAACCTCCTAAGGAAGCCCTTCTGTTCACACACAAAAACCAAGACCTACCAAATAGAAATCCGACTTCATGTGTCGCCATGGCACACAACGGCTGGGACCGGATCCACCTGCCCCTGGATGATGCCTCCTCGAAGCCTTGGAAAACAGGAGTGATCATGGTTTAAGGGTTTATAGAGCCCTAAATCCTACATCTTACCTGTCACCTGTCCAGTATCTAGGGGAACTAAAGATGAATACCCTTTTAGAAAACCCTAAGCCGCAAAGCCTTAAAGGTAACTCTACCCAAGCCCCGCAGCGGGGGTGAAGCGCTTGTGGCTGAGGGCCCTCGGCGACGTTCGAGGGTCTTTCGCTCCGCCGCCAGGTCTGGTCTGGGGTCGTGAGGACGCTTGTGGCCTTAGGGTTTGTAGGAATTGGGGAGTTTACGCCTTACAGGGGCCCTCTCGCATCCTTTCACAAGTTCGGAAGGAGTCGGACTAGATCAGAGAGCTTTGAGGCTTGCTCTGCTGACGCCTCCGTCAGGCAATCCGCCAGGCAATACACGGACTTGAGGCTGCAGCTTCAAGAAAAACCAAGCCCAAAACTAATCATAAGCCACATGTTTATCTTTTCAGGGCTGGTATGGAGTTTAAGCTTGGGGTCCCTGTCTATATCTCTAAACTCTAAAAACACAGCTAAACGCGCATGCACATCTGGAGCTAATCCCGGAAATTGCAAGGCTGCAACTTCTAAAGCAGCCCCTCCATTCCACTTCCTTGTGCCTTAAAGCTCCTATCCTAAGCACTGGATGGATCACTCCCCAAATTACAATGGAACGAGGTTTCAAGCTCAAAGCTCTACCTCGACATCCCAACAGAATTTGTTCGTATCCCGTGCAAAACCTGTTTTGTGGTACAGGGACCTACGCGCAACGAGAGAGCCGTCGAAACAACTCGAGTGACTTGAAAAGTCGAGCTGAACCCTAAATGACATCCTACTAGGGTTCCATGTTATGATTTCGATTCTATATGTCCTCAAACTTAGGGCCTTAGGGTCCGCCTGGAGGGTTTAGGGACGCCCTCAGCCCTGTGAGTTGACTTTTCTGAAAGCGAAGATTTCCGGCAACGAGGACATAGGATCCAACAACGGCGATCACACGGATCACGATCTCTTGAGGCGTCATGGCTGCGTTGTACCCTTTACAACTATGGGGTCCTACCTTGCATTGTTCTAGGGCTTGCAGTTTCTGCAAGTCCTTAAGCATAGAAAACGTAGCTTGCGGCTACTGTACGATCATCATGCATGTAAGCATACTCTCAGCATGCATTACGTTCTCTTAACCTCCTACCTGCAGGATGCTTATGACCCCATCATGTTCTGTAAACCTTAACATAAACTGTGACCTGGCAGCTTACTGCAAGCCCTCAACCCGTTACCCTCAAAGACCAAGAAAGACTTGGCTGAGACGGAGGCCCGGCGATTCCGCGCTGGATGGCATCATTGATGGAGCTTTCCTGGGATTCGGGATGTGGGCGTGGGGTTTTCTAGCACCTTATGGTGTTTTCAAGGTGCTGGGTTCGCACAGGGCCTTGGAGGTTGAGGGTATAGTAGTGACTTAGTAGTGTAGAACCAGAATCTGGGAGTTGAATAAAGGTTTATGGGGCTTGTAGGGTTCTAATTATAAGGATTCTGACTAGACAACTCTATCAAGGCCCTTAGAAATCCTTCTACAACAAGTACAACTGCTTGTAAGCAGTCTACAGGTGTCATGATGTGGATACTACGTTGGGCCCACGCCTAAACCCTAAACCCTGAGGTCTCGGCTCAGTCGGTCCATCCGGGCGTTTAGGCTGGAACCAAAGGGCCTTACAAAGTGGGTAAAGCTGCCCTTTACGACGCCATTGCTCCACGGCGGCTCCATAGAAGTTGGGACAGGGCTTGGGGGGCAGACTCCAGTACAGGAGGAACTATGGACTTTAAGGAGGGGGTTTGGGCCATACTCCAGCAGAACCGCCTAGAGACTTCAAGGGTGCATGATTAAACCCCTACCTGGAGCCCAAAGAACCTACCTTTTCAGGGTTCCTTACTATGAATTCTTGAAAAAAGAGTCCTTAAAAAGGTAGGTAATTTGGGGTTCAAGGTAAACCCTAAAACTGCGAAACTTGTGCAGACCTCAGCATCAGTGATTCGCCTCCTAGGTTCGGTCCGGGATTTCGGATTTTGGGTTTGGCATGTACAGCTCGTGTTTAGGGTTCCGAGGGTTTAGGAATTAGGGGTTATAGAGTTTGGGGTTCAAGGTTCATTTTTTTTATGCTTGCGGGTTTAGGGTTTAGGATCATTTATCTTGCAGCAAAACAGGACCTTGCCAGTTGTGATTCCCCCTATATCCTGACTCCCTAAAACCTGCACCTTGAACCCCCAGAGCTTGCAACCAAAGATGAAATGCCCCGCAAGCTTGCCGTGAGAGGGTTTATATAGGGTTTTGCTTGTCCTGCGACTTGTGCTTATGACCAAAGAGGACGGTCCAGCTTGGAATTCCAAGAAAGCTTGCCGAGCAAAAAAACACACCCAAACGAGAAAACAAAAAACGAAGACAAAGAGCGAAATCCAAACAGCCAGAAATGCAGAAAGGAAGCCAGGGCAGAAGCAAGAAACCACGGACACACGTCAGGGAAACACTTGAGCCAGAGCTGTTAAACATCCGGACCTCGTAAACGTAAACCCCTAAATCCCAAGCGCTCCCACTACCCACGCTGAGGTTTGAGGGTGGGCTTGACACCAGGCTTCATCAAGCTCGCCTTTATCGATGCTGCCATCGGAGTTCCTCAGAGAAAGCTCTTTGGGGAGTTGCAAAACTTCGGAGGCCCGAAAAGTTATCTTTCATTCCGTTGCTGAGGCTTCGTGAGGGTGTTGATAGATCTTCGGGCATGTATTCTCACTAACTTCTGGGCTCTTACTTGGCTCTACAAGGCATTCATGCCGTGCTGTGTTCGCAAAACTTTTATGGGGCTTGTTAAGAAACCCAAAGTCGGGATGGTGTGATCACCGTCCAGTCCATATAATTTGTGGTCAAGCATACTGAAATATTTTTTCACGTGTTGGAAGCCTTTATGTGAAACACAGGATCTAATATTATAGAACTCTCTTCGCAACCATTCAGTTTTTCTGAATCTCCCATATAGGATTGTAACTTCTGGACGAACTATATATGCTTGTAGAACCTCAACTTCGAACCTGTAGCCTCCATGCTTAAACCTCTGAGACCAGACTGTCCACCGCAGTCCGCCGCTTCAAAGCATGACTAACGAGCAAAGCTGCGGCTACTCAGCATTGTGTGATCAGAGCAAACTGTTGCGAACTGTGAATTTCGATCTGTTTTCGTCTAGCCTGAGACGGCGGGTGTGGAGGTTTGCTCAGCCATAGCCTGACATCGCAAACCCTACTCTGACCTAAGGTTTTAAGGATTGATGCACTTCCACGTTAACCCTAGACCCCAAAGCTAGGCTTTAGGCCTCCCGAAACGCGAAAGCCCAAAGCATTAAAGACGTGACATAACAGTATTTACGAAGACCTTACAGGGGTCCCTAATTATAATTCCCTGCTAAGTGCTTTCAGGCGCCTAAGTATATACCAAAAAGGTACATGGAGCCTTAGGGAGCTAAGTGGCCGATCGAGCTTGTTCACGAGCTCACGCATGGCCTGCTTGGCGTATCGGACGACCTGGAGTGATCAGAACGGGGAGTCGGAGCAGGTCAGGCTTCTTCGGGTCCAGCGATGTGTTCGGGTTCTGGGTGTGCATGATGTTTGGGGATTTCGAAGTTACTTTAGGTTGACGGGGCGGGCCTTCAAGGAAGATCCCAGGAAGAACAGAGGAAGATCCCAGGAAGAACAGAGTACGTATGCGGCTTAGGGTAAATCTTCTTATGCTGGCCACATAGCCACAGGTAATGTAACTCTCTGTCACAATGTGCAAGACATTGCTAGGCATGTGATTGTTGGCCACACTGCACATCCCGATTGCGACACAAATGAGCCAACGGTAAAGGGGCCTGCTCTGCATCACTGTACCATGGAGTATCCTTTGGCGGCGCGGCTACTGTCGAGGCTATCCATGGCTCTGGGCGTGAGCCGATGATGACACATGTGTGACCGCCTTTCGGGCACTGCGAGACATACGCTGGTGTTCAGACTGGCGTCCGGTCAATCATGACCCAAACCTTTAGCCCCCTGCATAGATCCTAAAATCATAGGATTCTTATGGGGGGAGGTGCCATACCCCCCCCCCCCCCCCCCCCCC
>BGNK01005619.1:21776-35685 GCA_003297005.1 Symbiodinium sp. clade A Y106
AGGGGCAGGGGCAGGGGCAGCCGGGACAGCGGCAGGGGCGCAGGGCGCAGGGCGCAGGGCAGGGCCACCGGAACCTCGACAGAAACCCAAAGGACCCTGAAGCTTAAAGTCCCAAAATTTGAAAACACCCCCAACCATCAACCGATAAACACGAAACGCCGTACAAAACCTCGCTCTCATTCGGCACGTTCTGCGGCGTTGTGCGGCGTTCTAGTACCTACTATGAACCTGCCCCATGCACCCTAAAAGCTTAAGCTGTAACCAATCATAGCAGTAAACCCCAAACTCGAAACTGGGTGAACCCCAAACCCTCAAGCCTCAACCGATAAGCCCTGCAACCCTCAAGCCCTAGCCTCTGAACTCTGAAACCCCCCCCTTTTCCTGAGGAGACATGTTTACACACCAAAAGCCTAAAACCCCCTCAGCCCTACCTGGACCCCAAAAGCATGCAGAATCATGGGCCTTGTAGATGTTGGGCCGGTACTTTACTTCCTTTTTGGGATTTAGGTAACCCCCCCAACCTAAGTGCGGATGAAGGCACCGTCATTGCAGGCTGCACACTGGTCGAAGGCGGTCATGGCCTTTTGGGCCTTACCTTGTTAGCAAGATGTCCAGTGGGGCGGTGGTTTGGGGATGTGGAGTTTAGGGTTTGGCGGCTTGGGGTTTAGGGTTCAGGGCTTTGGGGTTTGGGATTCAGGGTTTTGGAGCTGTGGGAGTTTGGGGGCTTTGGGTTCGGGGCTTTGGGATTTGGGGGCTCGGGCTTGGCTGCTTGGAGTAGCGGCCAGTTGACATGTTCCCAGAAAAGGATGAACTGCTCTACTAAGCTCTAACCTTAATCTTTCCGGGCGGGGGGACCAGTATTCAAGACTTCTGGCTTCTACTGCAACCCTGAACCCTAAACCCTGTAGGGTTTAGGGTATATGCTCCAGCCTTCGAGCGAAATTGCAACTCACATGGATATGCAGTTCCACAAAGGTCCATGTGCCCATATAGTAGTATAGTATATACTTTGGCCTGAAAGTCGGCCCTATTCCAGGTCATTTAAGGCGGCCAATTAGAGCACATAATACAGGATCTTGCATGGATCCTTGGGGACTCGTTCGCAAGTTTGGATAGGCTGAATGGCTTTGTCTTATGGTTGATGCCCTGGGCTCCGAATGTCTGATCCCTACTTGATGCCCCAAAACCTATAAGGAGCCAATATTATTCTACATGCGTACTTTGGGGGTTCGGGAGCAGAGATGAGATACCGAAACTTCCAAGCTGCGGCCCTCCGATCTTGCAAACTGCGCTCGGGACACGTTTAGAAAGATCGCCGGAAAGCCCAAAACCGCATTGGGACTAACATCCTCTAGCCCTTAACTTTGCCAACAAACCTCAGACCTCAAGCCCTCAAAGTTTATCCCAGACCCCAATAAACCTTCAACAGCAGGCCCCAATCTTAAAGCACTGATGCCCCAAAACGAAAGGAGCTATGGCATGCGCAACCCAGTGCTCCGGAAGAGTATAACATTGGGCGAGAGGTTAAGGCTTCGTATTACCTGGGCTCCAGAAGTACTGGGCTCCAGAAGTATGTAGAACAATGGCCCTGTATAGATGTGGGGCCATTCTTTTACTTTCTTTTGCGAGCTAGGTAGGATTAAGGGTTTGTGGTTTGGGCTTTCGTATTGCTGCCCTGTCATTGTAACCCTTGTAATTGTAAACCTAAATCTAAAGCCGCACGGCGAGCTGGAGGTGTTTTGCACCCTCCGTCCAAAACACGCTGGAAAGGCGAGGTTCCTGTCCAGTTCAGGTAACTATTAAAGCACATGCCCCCAGGCTCCATGTTGCCTTTTTGTGTTTTTGCTTGAGCCCTCAAGTGCCTAAAGAGTGATTCCTCTCAAGGGCTTAGCATATACTATATACTCTATCTATATATATATATACACACACACACTTGTATCACTCTATATATATATATATATATATACACTATATATATACTATATAAGCACCTGGGGAAGATAAGCAAGGCAAGGCACAGGCTTTGCATCCGCCGTTGGGGCCAGGGCTGCAGAGGAATGGCTTGCAAACTAAGGCGTCCACGAGGCCGTAGCCGGCATTGCCTCAAGGCTTTGAGGTGTTTTCGGGCGTTAATCGTTGTTGAAATTTCAAGGGCTTCAACTTTAAGTAGGACTTTTGAGGCTGAGTGTTCAGATCTTACCTAACCCAAGCATGTAGGACCTCTGTGCATGTTGCCTTGATTTCGCATGATAGGGTCGCAACCATACGGAGAAGTACTACATTCTTGGATCTAGGTAGGGCTTGGGGTCGCAGCAGGAAGGAGTCTACGATGCATACTGCATATATGTGCAGTGTGTTCAAATCACCCGTTATGGCGCTATCGTATGGTACGTAGGTTCTTAAGCCCGAAACGAGAGGTTCGGATTTCTTGGACATGGCCGGAGTGGTTTGGGGAACTCTAAGGGAATACTATGTTCCGGCCGCCTACAGCCGAGGCACAGGCCATCATCCAAGTCCAAAGCAATATAGTATGTTAGTCGATCAGTGGGTAAGAACCCTAAACCCTAAACCCTAAACCCTATCCAAGCCCATAACCCGAAATCCTCAAATCCCGCACCCAAGCCCTGAACACCAAACCCAGACTCCAGGCTTCGTGTGTACCGAATTTCAGGCGTCTTAATAATGCACTGTTTAGGATGTATACTGGGGATTCCCCCTTCTCTGAAACCCGCACCTGCTAGTAGAAGCTAAGGACATGATGAGAATAGTCAGTACATGCTACAAAGGGTATAACGAAAACGACCATCCAACCCCACTAAGCGCTGTTGCCGGTGTACTACTCATGGTCACTAGCGTAGGGGCACTATCAACTAGAATAGAGTTTTTGGGGGATCTTTATTATAGTTATAGCATATACCCCCAAACCCTATTCTAAGTACTAAGGCCCTACAGTATATTGCACTTGAAAGGGCGAGAAGCAGGTGCTGCATTGGTGGGGAGCCGTGCGCGATGCGAGCTCTCGACAGGTCTTACACTTGGCCCCTTCGCCCTCGTCGCAAGGGAACGGCTCGCACTTCATGTCCATGTTAAGCCTGAGCTGTTTGGCATACATCTCTTGGAGGGGGGGAGGATCATAGGGTGTAACTAGATAGTAAAGGGGCCTCGATATGTATACTACATGGTTGTGGGGAATACTGAAGTATGGTTATATAGAGACCGAAAGGGAAACTATTCCTGATCGATTACTCAGACTTCTACATAATAAGGCTTCACTATAATGATTCGCGCAAGTGTTGGTAATGCCCGGACTCATGCTGCAGGGACCAGCATAAATGTTCTCGCTAATCTTACGACTACTGTACAGACAACCAGCTTCAGCAGTCTATTTGATGGAGACGCTCGCCACTGATCATCCCGACATGCATGTGACACCTTTGAACCAACCAAGCCTGAAACCTAAACCCGAAACCATGACCACTGAACCTTGAGCTGTCACCCATGCCTGCAAGTAACCATCAAATAGTCCTGGTTGGGGCGACAGGTGGGTTGGCCGCGAGCCAAAGTTGTGTCTCTAGAAGCACACAGTCGCAGCATAATGCAAGTCTTGATGTTGATGGAGAGCAGCTCGATAGTCATTGCCATCTGTTGACAAGTAAGGGATCCCACTGCCGTCCAGCGCAGGAATGCAAAACACGCGCTGAACTTGGGACATCGCGTTCAAGGGATACACAGTCTTCCTGAGGCGGGCCCGCCTCCTGCCTGCCGCCCAGTCCGAGCAATTCGTCTGCGATCAAGTCAGTGATGTCTTGCAGGCTGGCAGCCATCACTACACAGGTTGTTCACGTGTCCTCGATGTAATCGCCACTGTGCTGTGCAAAGGTCACGAGTGGCCGCAATAATTAGATTAGGCTTCGATTAAGTTCTATGTATACAGGGACTGTAGGGTTTAAGGGCTTCGGGTCGTAGCAGTAGCAGGTATAAAAGGGCTTCAGATGGCTTCAGGGTCTAGTCTGTTGAAATTTCACATTTGTTCGATTATAACTTCTGGCGCAAGCCCACTCTCTAAACCCAAGGCCCTGAACTCGAAACCCTCAAACCTTATAGAACCCCATATAAGCCCTCAAGGAATCCTTCAACGAACCCGACGCTTTGAACCCATGCTCTAAGTCATAAACCACCAAAATACCCAAAACAAAACAGCATGACGATTAACATACCCATCACCTAAACCCTGACCCCGGCGGCATTGTGCCCAATGCCCTTCAAGATACACCGCAAGTCTCTGCGTCCGGCCAGGGAGCCGGTAGCCGGGGTTGCCTGGGCCGAGCTAGCAGGTTTCTCATAAGGTCTTTGTAGGGCCCTCCTTCGGGGCTTAGACGAGGATGAACATCTTCATGTTCGCGGCGTGTAGAGTTTCAGATAAATGGTAGAAGGGTTGTATAGGGCTTCATGAGTAGAGGGGTTTTAGGGGGCTTCTACAGGCCTGCTCAAGAGAATTATTCAGGCCCCTATAGTATAGTACCCTTATGGATCCCTTATAGTAACCCATATAGACCCCTTTAAAGGAACCCTATTCCGTTCGAATTCAAGCCTCGGTGCTGGAAACCTGGCGTCGGGGCTCAGGTTCCCGGGCTTTGTTAAACGTTCGAAACAACCCGCATATCACAAGGAGACCTCAAACAAGGGCAACGCTTCGGGTTCTAGACTTCAGGGTTTTGGTGATGATTTTTTCAGCTTCTTTTCCGACTCGCGGTATGTGGCTATAGTGTTCAAGGTTACGGGTTAAGGACACTTTAGGGTCAGGAGAGGCGCCAAACGAATCAGGTCCCTGACTTGATCAACATTGCATGTTTCCTGATAGATCCCAAATCCCCTCTTTCCGTAAACTCTGGAAGGGCTTTAAGTTTAGGGTTCTAAGCCCCTGACAAGACATCTTTAACTCATCCAGCCTTAGGGTTACGTTAAGGTTCACCCAAGGGGTGAGAGCTAAGGCTGTTGACGGCTGCAGGTCTGCAAAGTTTTGGGCTTTCAGGATGTTTGGAACTTAAGGGCTTCAGGGTTCTAGCCCACGCTCTGGTCCAGGGCAACCAGTGTTTCGGGCTCCAGGTGTAGGGCTTGATTATTGGCCGTTCAGGGATTGAGGATTTGTTGCTTTAGAGCTTCAGGCCCCGGGGGCTTAGCTAGGTATCGCGGATTGGCGCCCGGTCCTTGTGGCACAACGGAAGCCCTGCTTCAACCCCGACTCAATCCCTGAAACCCAAAGCCCTGTATCTAACCCAAAGGAACCTAAGGACCAGAGATCATTATTGACTTACATTGCTAGTCAGCGGTAGTCACGAATGAGCACCCTTTCCACCCCTACGCAAGGCTTAAACCCTGAATCACAAACCTTGCCCCCTGAATCCGGAATCCTATACCCTAAACCTTAACCTACCAAAACCTACTTTTTTGTCGGGTCCCTATAAATGCCATATTCGGGTTTATAATAAGAACCTACAAAAAAGTAGGGATTGGTAGTTTAAGGTAAACCCTAACTCCATTACACTCCCAGCAGCACTGATAGCATTGATCATCTGCGGTTCGGAGAGCCGGCTGAGTGCAAATGCGGCATTTGTCCTGGAGTGCTACTATAGGGGCCTTAATAATTACCTATACTCTTTTGTGGGTTCCTTATTTTTATTATAGTACAACGCGCCCAAAAACCCTATTCTAATTTTTTAAGGCCCCTATATTATCCCCTGCAACTGCAAGACGTTTCGGGGTGCAGGATTGGGGCATGAGGGCCTTCGGGCCCAGTTTGGAGGTGTTTGGTACGCCGTAAAACTTTGTTTTGTTTTGCCCTGCCCTGCCTTGCTTAAACCCTTTAGCGTTAAGGGTTATTCAGGATTTTGGCCAGCGATACCAACACATGGGCTTATTACCTGTGGGCCAGAATTGAATATGGCACGGCCTCGATTTCCCCCTTCCCCAAACCGCTAGAAGCCCCGGAGCCCCCAAAAGACCTGTATCCAACTAGACCTAATTTCCGAAAATTAGGGGTACCTTATTTTGGGGTCCTTATAATAGGGATCCTACTATTTAGGGTACTATATTAGGGTCCCCTATTTTCGGAAACTCCCATATGAATCACCAGGAATCCTCTAAACCTAAACTTTCAATCCCAGTGGGCCTCGGCCCCCACGCTGCAGCTGAATGGGACACACTTCGAGTCCGCGGAGAGCTTGAATCCCTGGTTGCCTCTGTTTTCCACATGCTTGAAGCAAGCTTTAAAGGAGTCTGAAGGGGACACTGGGATTTTACAGGGCCTTTACCGGGACTAGGTTTCCTTTGGTTTAGGTACTAATTAGCAGCATTCTCGCCGTATAGCTTACTCAACAAGTACCGTTCGAACCGGACGACAAATACGTGTGAAACCTGGGCGACTCTACCATAATTGCAAGCCGAAACGCAATTTTCTACAAATCTCTACAAATACCTCCACCCATATCTAAAGAAGCACACTCCACACTCCGCAAAGACAGAAAACAACAAATCCCTAAACCTTGCAACCTAAACCCAGTCAGAAGCCCTTCAATTGATGGTCGGGCTGCAGGTCAGGCATTGATCCACCACGCGGCGCTTCTCGAAGACCTCCGGACCAACTTTGGTTGTCTTGTAGATTTATGACAGGTAAAAGTAAAGCAGAGGTGTGTGTGTGTGTGCGCGTATATATATATATATAGAGTAAATAATTCATACAAGCAGACACAGACATACAGACAGACGGACTGACTGACTGACCGACGGACGGACAGACAGACGGACAGACAGTGAGACAGACAGGCAGACAGACAAAGAGGAGGACGAATAAAGAAACGTAAGCACACAGAGAGACAGAGAGACACACATACGTGGCTCCATGTATCAATCAATCAACCTTTCTATCTTGCTATCTATCTTTGTCTGTATGTCTCTCTCTCTCTCTCTCTCCGTCTCTCTCACCCCCTATCTATCTATGTACCTGTCTGTCTATCTGTCTGTTTATCGACCTATTTATCCATTTATCTATCTGTCTGTTCATCTACATTTCTATCTACCTGTCTATCTATCTGTTAAGGTTTAGGTTTTAATTGGTTTGAGGTGAAGGCTAAAGATCCCCCTTGCAGCGACGGCTGCTGCAACAACAAGCAGATGAATGCACACATACCGGGCCTAGTATGCCCATATTGAGGGACAGTTACATTACAGAAATGTGGACTCAGTGAAGGTCCAGGGTTTCGGACTCTATTCGGCTAGTCACGGTTGATTGACAGCGAGGGCTGAATAAGTAGTGCAATCCATTCCTTATTATGGTCCCCCAACGGCCAGGGCACAACGGACCCCAACACACGCCAACACCCCACCCCCAGCAATCATCCAGAACCGCGCTGTGGCAGAATTAGTATGCAAGTAAGTTGTGCGGACTTCGGACTTCGTGCTGACTTCCCGCCTCACACTTGGCACAAAGGCTGCCCTCACCCTCCACGCATGTCAAGGCTTCGCAGCTCCGCGCGGTCAACGCATATCCAGGGTTGCACCTGAGAACAATGTTTTCTAGGTGGCGCTTTTAAAGCCTCTGAAAAATATTAGTAAATAAGATCCTTATTAAGCCCAATAAGGGAAAATGTAAAATGTCCCAAAGGCCTACCTAGTTTTGGTCTTTGGTTGGGGGTAAGCTCCTACAAACTGAACACTCAACTAGGTAGCCTCAACCCTTGTAACGCAGAGACCAATCTAAGTTGCGAGGATTTACAGGCATTTCAAACTGCTGTGGTGTCTTGTTGAGCTTCAGCGAGTTTGGAGTTAGGGCGACCTTTCCTTTCCTCCATGGTACTCTGCAGGCTGGGACCAGCGATGCTTCAGCAGACTGTGGTATACGGCGTATACGGAGTTCGACTGTGAGGGTTTGACGGGCTTGATACTACAACAAGCGAAGAGAAACCCAGATGGAGAACCACCATTCGCTCCGATTGATTCAGACGTGGGGCAGATCCCAGAACTCTTAACACTAAAAGCCCCAAAACTCTGCAAAGCCTACACTAAATCCACGAACCTTGATTTCATGCTCTCAACCAGACTCCACAGACAACGACCAAACAAAACATAACGCCCAAAACCTCAACCCTACAACCTTAAACCCGAAACCCTCAAATCCCTAAGCCCGCATTCCCCAAACCCAGCAGCCCTAGCCACAAATAGAAGACGGCCAGGAGACGCCGAGCATTGGTTCTCACCGGTACGATCTTCCGGAGCTGTACACTCTCTGCACGCCTCGCGGCAAGAGCTACTGCCGCAAGGCTTCATGTACCCATATAGTATATACTATAGGCCTTAAAGGACCTATGCCCGAACCCATTTAAGGCCTAGGTATGTACTAGTAGTACTAGGCTACTAGGCAAGAGTTCTGTCTTGGCTGCTTCATGACACGAAAACTAAGAGCAATCAACCAAGACACACATGCGAAAACCACACATCCCTTAATGAGCGGGTTTACAGGCTTTAGAGTGTTCAGACGTTCAGATAGTTAAACCCTTCGCCTTCTCCCCCCGAACCCCCAAAAAACCCTTCCCCCTACTAGTCATTGAGACCTCTGTCTTTAGTCTAAGGCTTAAGAGGAGCGGACGCTCCGATTCAGCGCTAGTCCTGGGGATCTTTGGGCTTATTAATGAGTAAAAAGGGTCTCCTTCGCGGACTACATAAGCTTCCACCAGGGGTTTCTAGAAACACAGGAGCCTCAAAAATAGTGAAGTCGGGTTTTGGGGGAGAACTACGATCATCGCGGCAGGCAGCCCAAAGAAAGTTTATTTCTGAGTACTCCGATCCCTATGACCATTGGGTTCGTCTGCTCATTTCTCCTCCTGGGTTTCTGTGCATTCCTCACACCTTGTAGGCTAACTTAGAGGCCCTGAAATGCTAACACCCCGAACCTTGGACCCCTAGGTGATTAAACTAGGGTTTTGCTTCAAATTATACCAGCATGAGGGAACCTCAGGAATACTTGCGGTTTCGGATCAACCAACTGCTCCGTATCTCGGATCCTGCGACATTTTGAAGGGTGTAGTCGACTGCACGCTAGGCTGTTGGGTTTCTAGGTGTTGATTCGGCAGTGTCTAGGCGCTGGCCCCAAGCCTAAAACCCTTTACACTGCTTCAAAGGAGCTCAAAAGCGTAGAACGCGAAGCCCGGCAAGGCTTTGTGATAGAAGGGCTGCTATACTGTTGATGAGGTCTTGCGCTATGTTATTTTTCGTATTTAGGCAAGATCGATAAGCACAGTCAAATGATGGTGGGATAGGCCTCAGGTTGTTCTTGCGACCTGTGTGCTCAGGCGTTGGTTTGTACTTCGACCATGGGGTTCTTATGCAAATACACCAGAGTGAACCTAAACTCTAAACCGCATATTTCCACAAGCGAATCTTCTACCATGCTCAGCTTTCAGGATAATGTGTCCGAATTAGGGGTACCTTATATTGGGGTCCTTTTAATGAGGATCCTACTATATAGGGTATTACATTAGCCTTCCTAGCCTGGAACATCGAAGCACTGCAACTGCCCCTTGAGGTTGACGCATCTTGCCATCCGAGGCCGGATCCCAACAGCTCTGATAATACAGGGGCCTTAATAACTCAATTAGAATAGGGTTTGGGGGCATAACATCACCCCCCAGAATAGTATACGTAATTATTCAAGCCCCTATTTTAAGCCCCTATAGTACAGTTGCTCTTGCTCCACTCTCCCGTGCCAAGCAAATGACCACTTGGCAGCACATGGCCACACCTCCCAACTCCAGTTTTCGAGTCAGGCAAGCTCACAGGCACTCAGCCACAGCTCTTTGCAACAGCTGGGTTGCATTCACCGGTCGACCATCCAAGCGACCATGAAGAACCATAGTGGGGGAACGAACTAACAAACCGCTGAACCAAGCAGGCCCCTGACATCTTCGCAAGCCTTTGTCGAAAACATCCATCCGAACTTCAAACCGTGACATCCTGCCGAACTGGAACAACACAATCCGAAGCCCGCATCCCTATGGCCGAAAACTGAAATCTAAAACCTGGATCCTGTAGAGCCCTGTATGTGTATATTACCATGGACCCTAAACCCTGAAGCCAACAAACAAACCTTATCTTCACATATGATGTGTATACATGTATATGCATATGAATACATATACATTTATAGATCTACACGTTTATACATTCATACATTTATACATATATACATATATACATATATAAATATATACATATATACTTACACATATATATATACTTATGGAAATTTCTCTGTGTATTTTATGTGTGTATATATACATATATCTTTATTTATTTAAAACTAAATACATATATACATATACCTATGCATATATGTATGTATACATGTGCCCATACATAGATTCCTATATTATATCATCCCAAACCCTGGTGGCCTCATCGGGCCCTGTCTGGCATTCGAAAGGTTCGCAAGTACCACTTTCCTTAACCGCTGGTGTGTCGGGGGCAAGTCTTCGGGTGTGGGGGTTTAGCGCTTTATGGAGTTAAAGCTTTCGGGTTTAGAGCCTTAGGGTTCGAGTTTATGGTTTGGGCTTCAGGATATAAACTCAGGCGGTGCTGTTGCTCGTGATGGTTGCATTAGTCCTAGCAATAGCAGTAGTGGTAGTAGTAGTAGTCGTCGTCGTCGTTGTCGTCATCGTCGTCGTCGTCGGCCGGCAAGTGGTTCGTAAAACAATTTCGAATTCTTTCTAAAGCCCTATGATAGGCCCTGCAGTTAGTCAGACCCTACATTACCATCTCTGGAAGAAAGCCCTTCAAAACCCTGATGCTACTTATGATCTTATAAGGCCCCCCCTCCCCCCACGAAACCCAGCGCAACGTGGAAGATTTCCTGCTCGGGGGATTGGGGCTCGAATGCTCTTTCAGGTTTAGATTTCAGGGCTCTGGCTGTAAGGGTCCAGGGCCTTTAGGGTTTAGGGTTTAGGGTTTAGGGTTTAGGGCAGAGAGAACACAACCCCAGACCGCCCAACAAGGATCACGATACGCATCTTGCAAGGTATGACTTACGAGGAGAGATTGTAAAAGTCAACGGTCTACATGGAGGCTTAGGACTCAAGGCTTGTAGCTGTTTGGGGTCCCTTTCTGGGGGTCCTTGTACTAAGGATGCTATTCAGCTTTTCTCTATTCTTGGAAGCTGCAACTGAAGAATGAAGAAGCTCCGGATTCTCGATAACGGCGCCATCTAGTGGAGATACTGCCCTGGAGCTGGATGCAAATAACATCACTGCAGGAAACCCGGCCTTGAGACCAAACTCCGCATCACAAGCTTGAACCACCCAACCCTAAACCCTAAACCCGACTTGTTTCTTCGGCGCTTGTGATCTCAGCATCGCCCTGATCAGTCATGGCTGGCTGCTGTGCACTCTTGGCAGAGTGCCACTGCTGCGTCGAGCCACTTCCTGGGTTTCCGATGCATTCTGGCACCCCGACACCCCGACGTAACTAAAGGTTCCTTACTCTACTGCGAAGGTAAGGTCGACCTGAAAACGGAGATAGATCCCTGCAGTCGACCCCTCACCAGTGCCGCTTGAAACGGCAGGTGCCCGTAGGTTCTTCACCCTAAAGCCTGAACTCCTGAACCGCTAGGCCCTGAAGCCTGAACTCCTAAGCCCCTGAACCCCCGAACCCTAAACCTCTTGTTTGATCACTAGCCGGCTGCTGTTCATTCGCTGCAGAGTGCCGCTGGTGCTTCCGTCCAATAAGTATACTAAGCCGTTGGAATAATATTGGGGGTTGTGCAGGCGTCGATATTACCCTGCTTGTCCTAGAGCTCCCACAAATCGACACGGCGTTTTGTCCATGGTTTAAGTCAGCAGTCTAGTATTTAGAGTTTCAGGGCTTTAGGGTCTTGGCACTCATATGGGGTAACGGACGCAGTAGAAGAACCAAGCTTCTGCTGCCAGGCGGAACCGTAGGCAGTCACGAACTCGTCCAAGGTGTGGACGTTTCCATCTTCCCCAATGCGCCTCCGGGTTGCCCAGCTTGCAGACTGCCAAGCGGATGCCATTTCCCTGCAAATGACATGTAACTGTCGTTGGGGAATAACGTGGGGAATATAGAGCATCTGCAGACTGAAAAGAGAACGCCGAAGACGGCTTTACGTGGGTAGATGGTACCGTAGATTCTGTAGATGGACACCCTTCGCGAAGGCACTCTAAGCCTTGAAACGTCTTAAACCCGCGATCAGGCATCTAAAGCTTCTCTACGATTGTGTGTTTTGTCGCTGTCCATTTCGAGCCGGATGTCTGAAAATGTCAATACAGCACAAAACACGTCTTCACAAGTCGGAAACCGCTAAACAGCACCCGACACTCTGCAACCGTCGGCTGTCGACCCAAGAGCCCTAAAGAAATCCTATAGGGATGAACCAACTCATATCAGCTCAGACGCGGCCAGCTTGTGTAACTCTTGCGCAAAAACCAACCAATGGAAGCAGCGACGTCTGCATGATCGTACATCCAACCAAAGGTTCTGTATCTGTAAGTCGCCTCTACGGAAGAGCCGTAGACCTCCACAGAGGCGGACATTCAACGGTTTGGGGTTTAGGTTGGCTGATGTTGTGTGTAGTACTGGCGGAGTTGGTTGTGGAACTCAGAGTTCTGAGCTGTGGAGATGTAGTGGCGGATGCAACATAGAGCTTCGGGGTCATGGCTATGATCTTGGTCAGTACAGCTGGCATTGCTCGGTTGGGCTACTAATGCCACCGGCCGATTTGAAAGTTGGAAGACTGGCGCTGTGCTTACATCGGTGTCGACTGCACATGATCGACCTGATGACGGACATGCAATCGTGGGGGTAGTCATCGCGGTAGCAGTCGTGGTCGGTACTGGTAGTGGCAGCCGTAGCGATAGTCGTGGTGGTGGTGGTGGCGGTGATGGTGATGGTGGTGGCAAAACTGCTACCAAACAGCAACAGCAGCTGTAGCATTCGCATTCGCGTTCGCAGTGACCGTGGCAGTGGCAGTGGCAGCGGCAGTAGCAGCACCATTAGCTGTAGAGAGCAGGTTGCTGTGGGGCCTGGGTTTTTGCCACCCAATTTTTTATATCATACAGCGCTAGCTCTGTTTAAGAAAACACTGGCTAAGAAAACCAGTGCTCTGGATTCTCCAGATATATGCACTTTCACTGCCCCTTCTAACTAAGAGAATGAGTGGCCTCTGACGTTCGGACCCTATTTTCTTCACTGTGTGCTACTCTGGGGCTCTGGTTTCCGCCGACCCTGGCGGCGTGCTGGATGGGTTGGACAGGAAATTCCGCGCCAGGCCGGGGGNCTGCCACTACCACTACTGCTGCTGCTGCTACTGCTACTACTACTGCTACTACTACTACTACTCCTACTACTACTACTACTACTACCACTACTGCTACCACTACCCACCTCGCACTCCTACTACGACTGCTGCTACGACTACTACTACTACTACTGCTACTACTACTACTACTACTACTACTACTACTTCTGCAACTGCTACACTAGCCTGCATTGCAGTGCTTCGCTTTGGAGTTTGTCCATTTCCGTGCTGCCACTACTACCATGGCTACTGTGCCTGCACAAAGTGGCGTTGACGTGCTACTACTACTACTACTACTACTACTACTACTACTACTACCAGCCTGCATTGGATCAACTTCGTCAGATCTATCTGCGTCGGATCAACTTCGTCAGAGTTGCCCAATGCAGTGTTTCGCTTTGGAGTTTGTCCATTTCCGTCCTGCCACTACTACCATGGCTACTGTGCCTGCACAAAGTGGCGTTGACGTGCTGGGGGCGAATTCCGCCTTTTGTAGGCACACTTGACACCCTTCCCCGCCTTTTCGCTCCCCCCACCCCCCCTCTC
>BGNK01005620.1:1822-35708 GCA_003297005.1 Symbiodinium sp. clade A Y106
TCTGATGCAGCGAGCTCTGGCTATCGGGCAGAGCACGTGCAGTCACCAGAACGGCTTCAAACACCTCAGCTGCCTGCTCAACAGTTTGTGCTCCAACCGGGTCGTGCAGATGCTCAGCTACCTCCTGGAGTGCCTTCGGTGCAACGCTGGGGACAAACCCTATGCGTGCTCCCCAAGGTGAAGTCTTTGAGGGCTTCCTACGAGGAGCTGGTAACCATGGCGCGCACAAGCGATGAGATGCGCAACTATCTCGAGAAGTATGTCATGACTTTCAATGGCGCGAGCACCAAGGTGAAGGATCTGAGACGCTTCTTAGAGTATATTGACTTTCCAACGTGCATTGGCGATCGTCCTGTGTATTACGCCGAGCAGAGTACTTGTGTACGTCGCTTCAAAGAGTGAGGCGACTGAGTCGTTCTTGAGGCCGGAGAGCCATCAAGNAAGCACTCTTCCCTCGAAGCTTCTGCTCAGGCCTTCGACCGTCCAGGACCTTTACAGCTCAAGCTGGCGAAAAGTGCCTATGCGAGGCCCCAGGCGGGGCACAGCTTTTGCATTGTAACCCCTAAACCCCTAAACCCCTAAACTCCTATATCCTAAACCCCTAAACCCCTAAACCCTTACACCCCTAAACCCCTAAATCCCTAAACCCTAAACCTCTAAACTGAAACCTGTGCTTGCCGGGCGACGTGGCATGCTCGTAGAGATGGCAAAACTTTGAAAGATCTGCTCCGGGGCCTTAACAGGGCGCGCTCCTTTATGTTGGGGGTTTAGGGTTTAGGGATTCGGGGGTTTAGGGTTTGGAGGTTCCTTTAACGGACTTCCGGGGTTTAGGGCTGCAGGGCGAAGGCAACTTTGGAGAAGAAAAGCTTGAAGTGCAAGGTTTAGGGCTTTTCGGGGGTTCCTCGTTAGGAGGTAGTTCTACGTGTTTCTTAAAGCAGTTCAAAACGGGACTTTAGCGGGGTCTTGGGGTTCGTAAGAGTTTTGGACTTAACGTTGCATGAGCTCTGATAGGGTGTTACAAAGCTTGAAACTGGGTTCGGTTAGGGGATTATGAGATTTATTGTGCTTTCTAAGGGCCTTATAAAGTTTGAGGGCTTAGGATCTTGGGCGTAGTGGCCCTTGGATTGAAAGTTTCTTGAAGCTCGGGCTGGGGCTGAATGTAAAGCTTGAACGAAACGGTACTTGAAGGATCCACAAGGGTGCCTTGCCAGGTTTTACACGGTCTTAGGGTTTTGTAAAGGATTCACTAGGGCTATTTAGGGTCCCTGAAAAGGGAGATAGTTAGGGTTAGTGTCTAGCCTTCCGGCCTCCCGGGCTTCATGTAGGGGCAGAACAGAATCAATCCAGGCGGACAGCCCGGAGGAACTGTGTTCGGTCCAAACGATGGGCTAAGAAATTCTTCGAACATCGGTGCAACAGATGCGAACGTCTTCGATTTTATTGCCTGCGGGTGCGAAGTCCCACCTTCACCAACAAGCAGCAGCCAACAGACACGAAATGCCAGTGTCAATGCATGGTGCTCCAGCCACTGTGCAGCAGAAACCGGCGGACGTACGGGAACTTATACATGGATCGCCATGCTGTCACTAAAAAGACAAAACTTCGAATCCAATCTAACCCCAATATAAGACCCCGCCGCACAACCCCGTTCCATGGAAACTCAGTCCCCTGAATTAGGGAAATCGGGATCAAGGATTTGGAGGTTTAGGCTTGAAAGTGTAGGTTGTAGGGTTTACATCGGCAGGATTAAAGTTTCGTCGCAGTTGCTTATACCATCATGTGGAGGACGCGGAGGACCAGTAAGTGCATTTTGCTTGGCCTAGCTAGCGGAGGAACTGGTCCACCGGAATAACATATACTGCTATAAATGTTCAACATGTTCCGGGCGGAGGACTGGGTGGAGGAGTCTAAGGGGAAAAGGGGTTTGCAAGGTGTTCAACAGCAACATGCAGTGCGACGATATTTCTTCCTACCGCAGCATTCAATTGGCAATTCCTGAAACGGTGCACCCTGCGTGCATACGGGCTAGCTTCGGGCTCCCTTTCTTGGCCACGACCTTCTTGCAGGTCGTCCGGAAGCCAGCAGCCATGCCAGCAGCCACGTGCTGAGCCTGCGACAAGGCGAGGATGGCACGCCTTGAAGGTCATCTTGCCGATTGGACGGGGTCTCCTTCGGAGGTCCTCGCAATCCTTGGCGCGAAGTCTGCGCCGTAGCCAGGCCCAGAACTTCTCAACTGGGTTGAGGTCTGGGGAAGACACAGGCACTTGCCATGCGCGGACACCGGCCGCAGCCATGGCCCGCTTGCTTGCAGCGGTGTGCAAGACAGCTTCGTTATCGCAAAGAACTGTCTACGGCCGAGCACGCCGAACTGCCGACAGGGACTGTATGGCCTTCGCCAAACTGCCACGTGTCGCCTCGCGACACCACTCCGCAGAGGTGAGCTTGTGTGCGTGGTGAAACGTGACTAGCACGAAGCCACCTTCCGACAGCCTTCCCACAATGGCACGACCCGCTCGGCAGGTATCTGGTACAGTCTGGTACGGGTAGGGATCCTGACCTGCCAGCTCCTCGGAAGCAGCAACATGTATAGCATGAGGGGTCCGCAGGTACAGATCTTTTAGCCTGAAACCCCTTTCCGCGAGGATCGGCAGGAATAAGGCTCTATACCATCATGCGGAGGACGCGGAGTACCAGAAAGTGCATGTTACCTGGCCTGGCTAGCAGAGAACTAATCCACCGGAATAGCATATACTATCATAGTGTTCCGGGCGGAGGTTTGGGTGGAGTCTAAGGGGGAAAGGGGTTTGCAAGGGGTGTTCAACAGCAACATGCAGGAGTACGACGAACTTTCTTCCTACCGCAGTAAGGCTTAGGGTTTAGGGGCCCGAAACCCTAAGCCCTGAACCCCTTCTTGGAGGTTCATGGGCAGTTATAAGTGGAGTTATAAGTTCCCTAATATGGGTTATAATTGTAGTTACCTTACTTATAACCTTACTTATACCTACCCCTGAACCTCCAAGTTGGGGTCAAGGATTCAGGGCCTTAGAGGGAAGCTTACAGTTCTAGGGCGCAACCCAAATGCCGAGAGGTGCGGGAGCCCTCCGGCCCATTAACGCCGGAGCATCCTGTTTAGGGGTTTAGGGTTTAGGGTTGCTAAGGAACATAATCTAAGCCACCATAGCGGGGATCTACATATATTGAATACTAGAGGTTCCTTGTTGTTGGAATTTGAACCAGATCTCTTAACAAGAGCCCATGAAGCCCTCCATCCGAAAACCCTTCGCCCTTGGCCCTAAACCCTTTCCGAAAGCCAAGATCCTGAATGACGCGTCCTATACCGTCGATCCTAAACCTGACACCCTAAATCCTTACTAAATCCTTAGATCCCAAACCCGACTCCCTCAACCCTTAAATTTTACACCCTTCAACCCTATAACCCCCGAGTCACTAAATATTTGGGGTTTAGATTTGGGGTTCAGGATCTAAGGATTTAGGGTTTCGAGTTTGGCAAAAACCTGCACGCCAAACCTCTAGGTCCCATCGTGGCACTTCTAACGCCTTCTCAAACCGAACCTTCTAGACTTTATACTAGGAGCTCTGAAAAAGAAGCCATAAAGAGGCCCTTAAAACAACCCAAAAAGGAACCCCGAAAGGAACCCCTGAAAGGTGCTCCTTTCAGGAGGAGCACTTAAAGCCTCTAAGCCCCCAGCCTAAACCCTGCAAAAATCGAACAGGAACCCTTTAAAGCACCCCTTTTTAAGGTACCCTTTAAAGTACCCTTTCTTGAAAGCACCCCTTTTTAAGGTACCCTTTAAAGCACCCTTTCTTGAAAGCACCACTTTTTAAAGATCCCTAAACCCCAAACCCTAAACCCTAAACGGACCCTTTAGAGTATCCATTTAAAGAAACCCATTCTGAGCAGAGGAACGGCTCTTCCTCTCGTCAAGGACCGCCTTGGGCATGAGACTGTTCAAAACCTGGGCCAGGCTTGGGGATTTAGGGCTGTTGGGGTATCGGACTTAGAGGTTTATGGCTTAGGGGTTTAAGGGCTTAGGGGTTCGGAGTTTAAGTTTAGTCTTTAGGGTTTAACCTAAAACCCTGACCCTAAACCCTAAACCCTAAACCCCTAAACCCCTAAACCCCTAAACCCTAAACCCTAAACCGATCAAACAAGCCCTAAACCCGAGATCCTATTCCCGGCCAGTCGGCGGCTCGAAGTTGATGTTGGGAGTTTCCAAAAATAGGGGGTACCTTATTTGGGGATCCTTATAATAAGGATCCTACTATTTAGGGTACTATATTAGGATCCCCTATATTCGGAAACTCCCACTTCCTTACTTGGAGAGTCATGGGACTTAGTAAGGTTAGAAGTACCTTAATTAATTGAGGTGAAAGGGAAGTAGAAGTCTAGTGTCGAAAGTATCGACAGTGGTCCCCTTTGCTGACGGCTGCTCTTTTTCCATCAGCCGCCTTGAGCCACGGAGGTGGCAGAGTCGTTGACGTCTGGTCCTGTGCACTGCTGGTTGTTTCNCTTTGCTGACGGCTGCTCTTTTTCCATCAGCCGCCTTGAGCCACGGAGGTGGCAGAGTCGTTGACGTCTGGTCCTGTGCACTGCTGGTTGTTTCGGAATAGGGCAAACAGAAAAGACACCGGTCACAATCTAGATTCCGAAACAACCATAAAGTAGACTGGCTCAAGCTTCTGATCCCTCTCAAGCGCTTTGCGTTGAAGCGCCACCCCTTCCTCAACGATCGACCAACGACCACATTCCATAACATAACGAAGATAATCTCCGGGATGGCACTTCGTTAAGGGGTCAGCTAGCATGGCCCTGGTATCAATCCACCTGATGACACCTGCCGTTTCGCTCAAATCATGCTTAATCACCGACAGATCAATAGCTGTACGTTTGTCGGCAATGTAAGCGGAAGTACTCGTCAGCTTTCCTAAGGCATCATACAAGCTCTTAGAATCAACAGCAGCAAAGAAAGGAATCTTCGAAGAGTGCTCTCGCCATTCGTGAGGCGTGAGCATGCCGTAGAAAGCTTCGAGGAATAAAAGTCGGTGCCAGTGAATGGCACCTATCCCGGCCTGAAGTGATTGACCTTCGGCCGCTAAGGTATCCACAACCTTTCTCTTCAGACGAAAACTCTTCCACGACGCAATGGTCGTGAGTTCCGGTTTTCCGGAGCTGGCCAAGGCAACGTCATGGTATAGGATTATCTGTCCTCCTTGGCTACTGAGCTGTTGAAGCTGAGTGAGGCTGCTGTGGATCTTGCTTGCTGATACTCCATGGCCGGGAGTGGACTTACTGAACACTGTACAACCTGTCCACGGTGACTCATGAAGTACACGAATTCCTTGGTTGTCACACCACGTGTCATCGATAACCTCGTGTTGGATGCCTTCACCGGCTCGCCACACATTGGTAACCCGATGCTCCGTGATGTCATGGAGGTCGGGTCCACCCTTGGCCGCTCCAGGATGAAACGTGGTTCTTCTCGGGTGTAGGTGGTGTCGTCGCCACTCCGTATTGGTCTCCTCCCAGTAGTCGTCAGGATGGTCCTCCAGCCAAGGAACGTCCTTGGCATTTCCCCAAGCCGCGTCCGTCACGGCTGAGATGCGTAAGTCTTTCCAGGGAATAGGCATCACCAAGATCCCCAATGAGGCGTGTTTCACCGCCTCATCAGCTATCTTATTCCCTTCCAGCATGTCGGAGATCTTCGGCTCTGGGAAGGACTGTTGCAGAAGAGAGACCCTGCCTGCTAGGTCGCACCGGGTCTCCTTAGACAGCCAGGATAACACACCCAGCTGGCTCCGCAGTTGCTCGATCTCCGCCGCCGTGCACTTAGAGTAGCGCTGTTGGCGCCGACTCCGAGACAGGTGGTTCTTGACCACCTTGTCCTTCACGTAGAACTCCTGGTCGATCTTGATCGAGCCATCCGGTTGGAGCGCGATGTCCTTTCCGCAAAACCGGCCGGCTCCCTGTTGATTCTTTCCCAGAAGATACTCCCGGGCGATCTTCTCAATGTTCGCCCAATGCTTGGGACTGCCGCCGTGTAGGAGGTCGTCCGTGGCCACCCCGACAATCCCTTGAAGCTGAGGCTTTTCCGGCTGGCTCCGGTCGTGTAACAAAAACACGCAGGGGTCTGCCTTGCTGGGAACATACCCAAAATCCTGCTGAAGCCGGCGAGCTAAATGACGATACCAAGCCAGGGGGCCGTCCGTCAGACCGTAGCAGGTCTTCAGCAGCTTGATAAGCTGCCGAGGATGTGCACCCGGAACTCCTTCCCGCGGTTGGGAACAGTACAGTTCTCGGTCGATGAGGTCTCCGGAATGAAAGGCCTGGGTAAAATCGAGAAAACCTGGGACCCACCCCATAGAAGCAAGAACCTGGGCTATGAAGACCACAGAGTCGCGACCAACCTGAGGCGTCGTGCACTCAACTTCCACCGCTGCGGCTTCAGAGAACCCCTTCATGACATGTCTGCACTTCGCCTTGCAAGGCCCGTGATCTTGACTATCAAGTAGAAGATCTTCACTCTTAGCCTTGGCAATGTCCGAGGGCTCGAGGGGCTTTTTGGTGATCACATAGCGGGACTCCATAATCTTGTCCTCCTTGGTGCGGCGGACCTCGTCGGACTCCTTCAGCGACAAGAGCTTGTAAGCTCCTGTAGCCAAGTTGTTCGAGACCTCCTTGGCGATAGCTCGTTGTAGTCGCTCTGCGTCCTTGCCGTGGAAGTCCTTTGCCTGCGATTCCTTCTTCTGGCGCTGTTTGGCTAGCGCCTGAAGCTGGGCATTGTAGAGCTCGAGCATCTCGATACGGGTCCGCTTGCCAGGTGGTTGGTCGCCAGTATCCAGCTCCCTCTTTAGCTCCCCCTCCATTGGCAGAACACGCCTCGCCGTAGGTTTCTCCGGTGTCAGCTGGCGCCGCGCCACCATCTACGATCATATCTTCGAGGTTGCTGGGCATCGTGGGCTCGGAAAGTCCTGGAGGAGGTCCAGGAGGCGCAGGTTGGTCCTGCGCAGATCCGGCCCCGATGGGCTCCCCAGATTCCGCGCTCGGTCCTCGTTCTTCCCCGTGGTCCCGGCTGGTCTTTTGCCGTAGTCGCCGGAGAGGGGGTAGAGGATGGATCTCACCCTGTTCTTCCCGCTCGGTGTCCTCATCGGCCTCTTCGTGCTCCACATGGTCGGCGTCCTTTGTGAGGTCGAGGAATCCCTTGGCCGGCATCTTCTCGAACTTTTCCCTCATGCTGGACAGACCGCTGAGCCACCCTGACAAGGACAGTGACTCCTCCTCGGCCGCCGGCCGAATTCGCTCGGGAGCCGCCTTCACAACATTATCCTGGTAGGCGATCCAGACGGCTCCGGGAAGAGCCGTCATGATGACCCGTCCTGGTCCGTGCCAGTAGCTTTCTCGGGTCTTCTTATTGGTGCCGGCCCCTTTCCTCCAGAAGTACACTGCCTGGCCCGGTTCATAGTCCCGGAATTGACGTGGTCCTGCCAGAGTCGCGGATCTGAGGGCCACCTCGCAATCTGCGGAATGAAAGGCAAAAGCGGCTGCCTTCCGCATTTCCATTGCCCTGCGAGCCTGCAGGTCACCGATCCTGACGAGGTCGGCTGCCATGTGGTCTTGTTCACCACCAGTCTGAAGACCACCAGGTAGCCGAGGGGTGTAGCCGAGGACGCGCTGAATAGGCGAGTAGCCAGCTCTCATCAGTAACCGGTTCCTTGTCATGCAGGCAACATCCACAAGCTCCTTCCATTCCGTCTCGTCCATGGCCTTATACAGGATGTTCTTGAAGATGCCTCCGGCTCGCTCCGTGAGGCCACGCTGGTAGGGTGCCTCAACAGGGGCCGGAACGACCTCTGATCCATCCCGTTCGGCTTGCTTACGAAACTGTGCCTTGTACTCGGAACCCAAATCGATCATAAGCCGCCGGGGTGGACCAAAGAATCGTGTCCACTGGCGGTAAGCTGCCCGCACATGGTCAGCCGTCTCACCTTTCATCGGGATGACCAGTTGAAAGTGGGAGTGCCAATCGATGATGTTCACCGCCGGCACGGCATTGTTCCGATGGTCCCGGATGTGGATGGTGTCTATGCCCACCAGGTCGTTCACGTAGACCTGCTCCTTGGGAGGAGCACTTCGTCGAGCGGGGTCTGGTAGTCGGTAGGCCTCACAGATCGAACAGCGTAAATCCTTGGCAATCTGAATCACTTCCTCGGGGGCCCGGCTGTGACGGAGAATCCTCAGGAATCTTTCCCGCTCTGGGTGGCCAAGGCCCTCGTGAGCCCGACGGACCATCTTCTCGAGGGTGATACGCTGCATGCCCGGAAAGTGCCGCATGTTGCGGCCATTCTTGGTGTCGGCCTTCCGCTGGAAGATGGTCACCACTCGAGGTTTTCCTGGTAGAGCCCGTTCTCGGTCACGTAGATCTCGCCACCGGATCTCGTCCTCGATCTGGCTCCACCGGCCTTGATCATAGATCCATGCGCTCCGCCAGGGGAAGTCCTCTGGCACGAAGTTCTCCTCCGTAGGCACAACCATATGACCACCCTCGTTGTCGACATTCGCCCACGTATCATCACTAAGCTTTCTCCAGCCTCCTTCCGCCATGTGGTCGTCCTTGACGCCGTGGTTGGAGGGATGATCTCCCCGGCAAGGGGGCTCAGGTAGTTCCACATCCTCACCGGCATGTACCTCAGCGCAAGGAGGGCCACCGAAGATATAGTCGCGAGAGAGCTGCTCGATCTCCTCGGGAAGAAAGTAGGCCTTGTCGTGGGCCTGGTCCTCTGCCGCGATCTCCTCGGCGTGCGTCACCCGGAAGTTCTTGATTCGCCGGCTGGTGAGGGCGCCGTGGGCAAACTTGATAGCGTAGTTCAGGTCGACATCGCCGGCCAATGATGTAGTCGCTCGGTCCCGGAGCAGCTCCAATCGACTTGCGAGCCCTTGGTAGTTGGTTATCAGGTCCACCTGGTTATGGTTGCCGCCGTTGGGGACCTTGAGATGGTGTCGCTCCACATCGATCTCCTCCGTCAGGTCCCGGAGGAAAGATTCTCCGGCGGCTCGTTCCACCCATGGCTTGGCGAGGACAAAACGAAGCCCGGAGCGTCTACATAGTTGACACAGTTCAACTGTGACCTTTATCAGGGCCTTGGTCTTTTGATTGGCTTGTGTGTGTCTCTTCCATGCTGCGAAGTCTCGTTCTCGGGGCTTCCATCCTAGGCTAGCTCCTTGGGGCAAACTGCTGCTCGGAAACATCATGATCACAAGGCCGGGGCGGTCATGTAGAAGATGACTGCAAAGGGATTCTCGAACAGCTGGTTTCAAAACGTAACTGCCTAACTTGATCTCGCAGACACCACTGGCATTCAAGCGACAGCTGGATTGTTGTTTAACTGCAGAAGACGGAAGCTGTGTAACCTTCCGGACCTCCGCAGGGCTAAGTTGCAGCAATTCGGAGTAATAGGCAACGTTCTTCTTGGTTGGTTGACTGAGATCGCTGAGAACCTTTTTCTTCAACTGCTCCACGCCATCTTGTGCCTGGGGTCCTAGGCATTGTACAAGCTCGGACCATATGGTCTCCCAACGGCGGAGATTGCTCACAAAAGTGCGCCGGGGAACTTGGCGCTCAAGGCATTCATCCGAGCCCCTCACATGCGCTTGCCGTCGGCACTGGATGAGCTCTTCTCTTGCTTCCGCATCTCCTGGAAGCGCTTCCATGCTAGAAACTCCTGGTAGTCCGCCTCTTCCGGCTCCATCTCCCACGGTTCCTTGGTCACGGTCTTCTTCGTGCGGCGGCTCTTGGAAGGAGACGGAGGTGGCGGGCTTGAGCCTTCCAGCTCGCTTGAGGATGCTCCTGGGGTGGTGATGCCCGAGAACCTTTCCGGAGTCGACGGTACCGTTGACTCCCCGCTGCTGCCGTAGACTTCCTCGATCATGTGCTGCGGCACCTTCCACTGTGGGTCCAGGAACATCACCTTGCCGGTTCGCCGGTCCTTCTGGAAGACCACCTTCAGGCAATGGGGGCACCGCTTTTGGATCTGGAAGGCGTTGGTCCCGGTTCCGTTCACCCCCATGTGCGTGCACTCCGTTGACCTCGCATAAAACGTGGTCTAGTGGCGGATGTCCACGTTGGCCGGCCGCATGTAGTCGTTCTCCGGGCGGGGTGCCGCCTGGGACGGCGACCAGGCCGTCGGGTTTTCCACCCAGAGAGGCTGCTGCTCCAGCCACTGGAAGAACGAGCACCTCTGTGATGTGTTGCGGTACTTCGGGCAGCGAAAGAACTGCCGTTGGAAGTTCGGCCCCTGTTTGTGGGTCTGAAGAACCACAGTGCGTAGCCGGCAGTGGCAGATCGGATTCTCTGTGTCTCCCGAGCTGGCCGAACTGCTCCTGGGGTCGCCGATCACCATGAAGGAGTGGGCGACGGAACTCGTCATGCTTGTGGTGGACCGCTGGGATGCCCGGTCGTCCTCGACCTCCTTCACCATGGTGCGCTCCTTCTTGACCGTCTCGAGGTAGTCCTGGATCTCCTCGATCTCCTCGGTGTTCAGCGAATGGGCCATGCGGCGGATCTCGTTCGAGATCAGCTCCCTCGGGTTGCGGATCCCGGTCTTGTACATCAGGGCTTGCTCCACAACGTGGTTCATGATCATGTAGAACCGGAGCATGACACGACGCCAACGCCCGACCGGCGTGCGTCCTGGCTTGACCTCGTCCATGCGGGTCCTCTTGGAAGCTGGCGCCTGCATGATGATGGGCCGGGGACTCGCAGGGAGGAGGTTGATTGCACGTCTTGCTGGGAAACTCGCTCGGGCCGGACACATCATGTACATGGTTCACCTCGGCATCTCCCTGAGCATTCTTCGGCAATCGTGACATGAACTGCTGAATGTCGCGAACCATGCTGTGATTAAACTCTGAAAGAGGAACTCGAAGGGCTCCGGTGGGGCCAATATGTAGCCTGACGCTGTGTTTGAACCTACCGAGGTACATGCTGAGCCCTTTCTCGGGATCCAGGATCAATGTCGCCCGACAGTAAAGCAGGAAAGGAAGGGAAAGTAGGAAGGGTGCTGTCTGGCTCAACCCTTCCTCGAAAACTGCAGGCCTCAGTACACACCCCTTCGGGCCCAGACTTGTCGGGACACAGGCCACCTGATGTGTTCTTGTGATGCCATTGACTGACTTGAAGCAGTGTTGCTCATCCTTGTAGATGATCTTTACTCCGGAAGGCTGGCCCTTTAGGTACTTATCGAGAGTAGCTCGCCCCACTGCGGTGCGCTGACAACCTGTATCAACTGTTGCACAATGGTCCTCCGGAATTTCTGAACCAACTGAAGCATAACACAGCTCATGCATCCGGTCCAGGTATCCCGAACGCTGCTGAAAGCGTCCTTCGGATCCTGAGGCTCCCGTAGAGCTACTGGAACGGCTGCTGCCGGTCTCCTCGACAAAATTCAAGTACTCGAGATACTCAACGAAGAAGGCTTCCTCAGTGCCGGCCGGCTCTAAGAAGTGATTCTCCTTTGCCGGTCCAGCCCCCTTCCGCGGGCACTCCTTGTGCCAGTGGCCAATCTCCTTGCAGATCCCGCATCTGGTGCGTTTCTTCAACGCTTCGATGCTGACACGGTAGGTGTGGGGACCACTGCCGCGCTGAGGAGGAAAGCGCTCTCCTCCGGCATCTCGTCGAACGCCGAAGCCACGGGCTAGCTGCCGCTGCTTCTTTGCTAAGGTGCGGCGGGCCGGGTTGCGAACCTGGTCCTTGACCATAGCTGCCAGGATCTCCTTGGCCTCGTCTTCATCAAAGATCTCTTGCTCCGCTCCGGCACCGCCGTCCACGTCGGCACCGTCATCAAGCTCCCCCAAGGCACCCAGCAGAACCTCAAGCTCGCCAGGGTCTGCTTCGTCTTTGTCCCCGGCTCCGTCGGGGTCGTCATCATCAATGCCTTCCACGTGCATCGCTGCATGGGGCTTGATCGAGGCCCTTCCCTGGGCCTTCCAGTCCAGGTCAGCCTCATGGACGCGGACCCACTCCTTGACCGCCTTAGAGGTGAGCTTGCCCTGCGTATAGTTCAACAACAATTTCACCTCGTCGCCGCTCAGCTGCAAGGACATCACCAGGAGAAACCCGAGATACTCTAGGGGCAAAGTCACGCTGTGTTCTCCGAGGCGCCGGATTTGATTATCCCAGCGGGAGAAAAACATCTTATGACTTTCACCCTTAGACCTCCTAAGGGTATAAGTAACTTTCACAAGAGTGTTCAACATGTCTTCCCGAGCATCTTCGCCGTACAGCTCCTTCGTGTCCATCTTGTCTAGCAGCAACTCACCGTTGTTCTCGTCGCTCATCCATGCCGCATCCTTGGCCAGATGCTTCAGGTCGTCGAACGGTGTTCCCGTCAAACTCTTCAGTAGCATCGGCCCTCTAGCCTTCGCCCTGACCTTCGTCGTTCCAGCCAAAGTTTGGCACGGATGTGGTAGTCTCTGAAGCTGCTTTGACCATCCCAGCTGGGCGGGGGTCCCGCTCCTGCGCCCTTGCCGTCGTCATCTCGGTCGTCATGGTCCTCCGATCCACGCCGTGCCCGCCAGGAGCGAGCCGGGCCGCGGTTCTGCATGAAGTCCCGGAATCTCTGGAACTCCTCCGGATCAGGAGTCCTCATCGGCCTGGATCCGCCTAAGGCGCCTGCCCACGGATCCAGGTCATCTTCGTCATCGTCATCTCGGCCCGCTTCGGGTCTCGCGCCACCGGCCGGCTGAGCAGCCGGCTCATCATCGAAAGATCCGTGATCAGGCACTGGAGAACTTGCAGCAGGATCAGTGCTAGCCATAGCAAGGTGACAGAACAATTCACTCAGCCTCAGAACCCGTTCTTAAGGCCTAGGAGCGAACTAGGCTCCGCTACCACTGTCGAAAGTATCGACAGTGGTCCCCTTTGCTGACGGCTGCTCTTTTTCCATCAGCCGCCTTGAGCCACGGAGGTGGCAGAGTCGTTGACGTCTGGTCCTGTGCACTGCTGGTTGTTTCNCTTTGCTGACGGCTGCTCTTTTTCCATCAGCCGCCTTGAGCCACGGAGGTGGCAGAGTCGTTGACGTCTGGTCCTGTGCACTGCTGGTTGTTTCGGAATAGGGCAAACAGAAAAGACACTAGTTACCGCCTTTATGACCCTGGTTAGCAAGTCCCATGATCCTTCAAGTAACCCGAAAATACCACCCTATAGAACCCTTATAGGTCCCTTTACGGACCCCTTTAACCCCCTATAGAACCCGTAAAGATCCCTTTAAGGACCCCTTCTAAGGAACCTTAGTTCGTAAGTCCCATCCATCCTCGAAGGGCGGGGTTCCTAACTGTGATGACGACATTTTCTCGCCCAAAGCCCTACGGTTGATGATATAAACCCTAGGGTTCCTTTAAAGGGATCTATCAGGGTACCTTTAAGGGGCTCCTTTAAGGGATCTATAGGGTTTAGGGTATAGGATTGATGATGTATAAACTCTGCATTACCCATAATAAGGAATAAGGAATTTACCATAATTCCCATAGTCTAGGGCCATTAAGGTAATGCAGGATTTATATCATCAACCGTAGTCTAAGTTTTTAGGGAACTGTCCAAATTAGCGACAATACAATACGCCCCAAAACCCTATTCTCATTTGTTAAGGCCCCTACACCCCAAACCGGAGACCCCCAAAACCCTAAATCCCTCAAATACACAACCCTCACGGGACCCCCTTCCCTTGACATCAGCCCCGACCGAAGCTGCTGCCAAGGCACGTACTCGATGCGCTCCTACGGACCCGAGGAGTGCGCTATAGGGCTGAGGTGCTTTGGGGTGTAGAGTTTAGGGCTTAGGGGTCAGGTTTCGGGGTTTTGCGATGGGGTGTTCTCAATGAAATAGGGATTACCAAAACCCCAAAAAGTAGGTTGAGTAATGGCCCAACCGACGGTTGTTATTCTACATGCTTTTGGGGTCCAGCTTGGGTTGAAGATTTGGGGAACAGGGCTCAGGGCGGAGGGGCTTAGGAAGTGGGTGCCTCACGAAGACCTTTCTTTAGGGGTTTAGGGGTTTAGGGGTTTAGGGGTTTAGGGGTTTAGGGGTTTAGGGGTTTAGGGTTTGGGTCCCGGTTGAGAGCTTGGGGAACCCTACATCCTGAACCCGAAACCCCTATGTAAACCATAGCACTCAACTCCACGTCCCATGCTTTGGGCTTCGACTGCGGCTTGTGCTACGCTGTGTAGAGGCTTTAGGCTTAGTGCGTCGGGGCTGAGACCTGAAACTCCAAAACCACATATCACCCTGTTTCCCAGAGGGTCCATATACACCACCATTATGGAATTAGGCCCCCAAAACCATAATAGTGATGGTCTTTCGATACCTAATTCCATAATGGCAGTGTATATGGACCCTCTGGGGTTTGTAACACCCTAAAACACCCTCATAAGACGTGGAGCCATGCAAAACCTGATGCAACCCGATAGAAACCGTCAAATTCAAGACCCCTGGCACACCTGGTTGGGTGGAGCTTTAGGACTTTAGAAACTACTTCGAGGATCATGGACTAAGTAAGTAAGCTTATAAGTTATAAGTGCCTTGGTCCGGGCTGCAGGGAATTATGAGTAAAATTACCTTACTTATAACCCTAGTTACTAAGTCCCATGATCCTTCAACTGGGGTCTATGCAGGGGTGAGGGTCCGAAAAAACTCTTCGACACCGTGGGTAGAAGTACATGAGCCTGAGTTGTGTGTTGATGGGATGTGGCAGGTTCTTCGGCATCATATGTTCACGAAAGTATCTTACATGCTAGTAAAAAATGCGGAGACTACTTGGAGGATTATGGGACTTAGTAAGTAAGGTTAGAAGTACCATAATTGGGGTTATAAGTAGATATAACTACAGTTACCTTAGTTATAAGCCTAGTTACTAAGTCCCATGATCCTTTAAGTACTCCAATCTTCTGCATGACACATTGAACCTGAATCCTGCACCCTCGAAAGCTCGCAGAAACAACAAGGAGCCTGCCCGGGGTCAACAAACCCGACCGGAAAGAATTTAGGGTTTAGGGTTTCTTTGTAAAGATAAAAACGAGAATTGAAAACCAAAACAGCCTTCATCAATGAACCGCAAAGCCCTGTAAACTTTCGACTGCTACCTGTAACTGAAGCCCTAAACCCTAAATCCTAAACCCTCAACCCTAAACCCTGTACCCTGTACCCTAGCCCCAAAACAACCGCTAAGCCCCTGATCCTTTCAACCCTAACCCCACCGAAGCTCTAAACCCTAGAGCCCAAACTTAAACCGTTAAACCCTGAAACGTCTAGAACCCTGTGACTTAGTCGCTGAGTTCATAAGCCCCGTGTACACTTTTCGTTTTAAAGTGGGTAGTATTATACCCCAAACCCCTAAAATCCCTGAACCCTGAGCCCTAAACTACAAACCCTGAGCCCAAAACCCTTAGAACCCCTAAACCAGATCTGTCCTGAGTGTGCTGTACCCTCTTCTTGGCCTTAAAACGTGCGCGGCTCGTCTGCTCCAACCTGTTTGGGAAAGGGTTCCTTTAAAGGTTACTAGGGTACTAGGGTTCCCTATAGGGGTTTAAGGTTTAGGGTTCCTTTAGAGGTACTTCAAGCGAGAAAGAGAGCGAGAGAAAGAGAGAGAGAGAGAGAGAGACTAGGGTTTCTTCAAAGGGTACTAGGGTTTAAGGTACTAGGGTTCAGGGTTTACGGTACTACCAGGACCCCCCATGGCCCTTTAATGGAGCCCTTATGGTCCTTAATGGTGGGTATTTAGGGTTCATTAGAGGGTAGTTGGGGGCGGTCTAAGTTGGGTTTACGGTACTCTTGGGGCCTTAATAAATGGAATAGGGTTTTGGGGCCCATTCTACTATAATTACAAACGGTGCAAGACTCGGGTTCCCTGGGTCCTTCCAAATGGTACTCTAAAAAGGGCTACTAGGGCTCCTTCAAAGGGTAGGGTTTGCGGTACTGGGGTTCCGGGTTCAGGCTTTAGGGTTCAGGGACTAGGCTACTTAAAGGATCATGGGACTTAGTAACTAGGGTTATAAATAAGGTAGCTATACTTATAATTACTTATAACCCCAATTGGGGGACTTATAACCTTACTTACTAAGTCCCATTCCCCTCTCATAGAAGCCTTACGGAGCTCTTTAAGGACCCTTTAGAGATCCCTTTAGGGGTCCCTTACTTACTAAGTCCCCTGATCCTCCAAGTAGGGTTCCTGAGGGTCCCTGAGAATGGGCCGTTCGAGGCTCCTTTAAGGGACCCCTCAAAGGAGCCTTTAAGTGTTCAGGGAAAGCAAAAGAGAGAGAGAAAGAGAGAGTGAGAGAGAGATAGACTAAAAGGTCCAAGGAAAGCAAGAGAGAGAGAGAGAGACTAAAGTTTGGGGTTTAGGGTTTAGGGTTTGCAGGTTTAGGGTTTAGGGTTGAGGGTTGAGCTGCCAAGCAGACTCCCCAACACCCAACATCTGCATCCCATTGAAAGGACAAGGACGCCCAAACCCCACGCCCCCAAGCCCCACATAGCTGTTCTTGGACCCTACACAAACCAGATCATAGACCCTAGCGCCCCAGAACGTCTCAACGCTCGAACCTCCCTAACCCCTCAACCCTAAACCCTGAGTCCTTGATCCGAACCCGAGCCTCAAACCCTGAACCCCAGGCCATAAACCCTAAAGCCTAAGAAATAAACCCGCGACTTTGAGCCATCCCAAAACTACACCTTACACCCTTAATGGACACCTAAACCCTTAAAGGAACCCTAATACCCCAAACACTGAAAGAAACCCTGAAAGGAGCCCCCCCTCCGAGACCGTCTGCAACTGGCACCCTAAGCCCTAAACCCTTAAAGGAACCCTTACAGCAGCCCCCTCTCCGAAACCGTCTGCAACTAGCGGCTCATGAGCGAGCATGCAGCTAATCGCCACGGTGCAAAGGAAGACCACGCGGCCTTTGGGCTACTTTGGAAAAGACAGATCTCGGGTTTAGGGTTTAGGGGTTAGGACTTTAGGGTTTAGGGTTTTAGGGTTTAGGCTTTAGGATGCCCTCAAAGGGTTTCTCTGAAGGGTTCTTAGGGTTTGCGTCCAGGGTATTTTGATGTTATGGTGCCTTTAAGGGTTGGGGTCAAGAGCCTTAGGGTTGAACAGGGTTTGGGGTTTAGGTCTGGTGTTTTCGCCATTAACTTTACAGGATACCTGTACGGGTTAGGAAAGGGTGCCATAAGGGGTTCAGGAAAGGCTTCTATAGGGCTTCGGGGGCTTGGGGTTGGCTTTAGGGTTGAGGGGTCTGTAGGGTTGAGGGGTCCTTTTAGGATTTGTGGTTTAGGTCTCGGGTTTTGGGGTGCGGTTTAGGGTTTGGTCCAGGGTACAGAGTTCGGTGGTTAGGATCTAGATTCTGGGGTTTCGTCTTTAGGGCTTACGCTTGGAGACAGGCTGCTTGTGGGATTGGATTGGGGGATTGGGGGGTTTGTGGCTTTGGGGTTTTGTGGCTTCGGGGTTTGGAATTTAGGAGCGCAACGCTGGGCTGATTTATACTGCAATCCGACGTCCGCTGTCACACGACCAGGGGTTCTACGTGCAGGACTTCAGGGTTCGGGGTGATGGCTTGAAGCTGTAAGTACAGGTGCTGATAGCATTTGTGGCTGTACTGCGAAGATTTACTCAAGGACAAAAGGATCCTAAACGGGTTATGAAGACGATGCTGGGTTAATCGACATCGTCGCAAACAGTAATCTCAAAAGGCACATCTGCCAATAGCATTAGTCATCATCCGCACAGCCCTTCGCGAACCTGCCCATTGGCCGTCACCTCAAGTGCAGTGTACTTCCGGGCCTCCTGCGCTGAACCCAAAAAACTCACCCATTTAGGTGTCAGAACATCAAAATCAAAAGCCATCAGAGCCAAGAAACTCCGATCGCAGCCTTGCTACGAAAACCTCACTGTGTCCACTATGGCTGTTACAGGCCTTAGAATCTTGAGCAGGTCACCCGGCTTCACACCAACATCGGCAGCGCGATGATCATGGTTGCCAGTTAAGCCCAAACCCTAAACCCTAAGCCCTTAAACCCTGAACCCTGAACCCTACATCAATCCTAAATCCTCAACCCATGATCCGTGCAGGGTTTCAAGGATGAGGAGTGACCCCAAGCCCTCAACGATAAACCCTAAACCCCAAACCCTGCACCCGCAACCCTAAAGCCCCAACCAGAAGCCCTAAACCCACAGATCGGTCAAGGAGCCAATGTTGGAGATGTAGAGGCTCGTCCTGTCTCGTACGGCCATGAAGATGACCCCTGCGGGCAAGAACCTTCGACAGCGCGCAAAGAACAGGGTTTAGCCTTTAGCGGTAGAAGTTTTATGACGGTCCATGAAGGGGAGTATGACGGTTCATAAAGTTTTTTTCGGTTTTATACGGCTTGGAGTGGAGCTTAAGGGTTTAGGACTTAGGACGTTTAGGGCTTAAGGTCTGCATGCTTAGTGTGTACGGCATCACAAACATTAGGAAGACAAGCAGCCTCAACTGCTGCATTGCCATCGGATCCCTATGAAACTCTCAGTGAAGAACTGACATGTGTTCTAATGATCTCAAACCCAAATCGCTCAAATCCAGCCACTTCCGTGCTAGACCCTGCAGCTCAAATCCCGGATGAGTGGAAAGACAACAACCCTAAACCCTCAAGCCTAAACCCCACACCATATATGGTGAACCCCAGAAAGTTGGAAACCGGGTTAAGGCCAACTAGTGCTGGGATTCCCTATACATTACTCTCAAGGACTGAGGCTGTGGGGTTTCCAACTTTTGGGCTTCTACCGTACTACGAAACCCAATCTAACTATGAAGTCACCTACCTGAATGGCCTAAGCCCGCCTCCCTAGCGCTAAACCTCGAAGATACAGAGGTAGGTGCCTACTTGAAGGATTAAGGCTAAGGGAACTGAGTAAAGAGGGTGTTAGGGTTTGCCGAACCTAGTAAGTGGGGTTGCAGTTAGGATCACTACACTCATACCTGCATCGCTACTGAAAGCTCCTAGTAGGCTCTCATGACATGGCCATGACCATAGGTAACCATAACCCTAAACCATGAACCATGAAACTCTCAAGTGTGCCCAACCCTGAAGCCTGTAAAACACTCACGCCCTTTATCCACAAAAACCATAACCTCAAATCCAGGAAGTAGTGTTTTGCTTTTTGCTGTTGCCCCGCCGGGTCTTTTTGGGCCCGATGTGCTAAACCAGACATTTTTTGCTATTGGCTTGCCTAGTCCGGCCACGGCCGGAGCAAAAACAGCAGCACCCTGCCTGGGAAGGGTCGCGGCCCAGGCCCGCAGTGAGTGAGTGAGCGAGCATCGGGGGCGTCTGGCCCGACAAAATGGAAAACACCACCCTGCTGGCCGGTGGTTGCTTTTTGCTCGGGCCCCGTCGCCCCGAAGCTCTTTCACTCACTGCGGACCCGGGCCGCGACGCTTCCCGGGCTGGGTGGTGTTTTGTTGTTTGAGCCAATAACCCAAAATGTCTGGTTTACCGCATCGGGTCCAAAAAGACCCGACGGGCCACAACAAAAAAACACTCTGGACGCCGGAGGGTGGGGACAGCAAAAAAAAATTCTAGGGACCAGTGACACGGGGCCGAAGCAAAAAAACACACACACACACCCTGCCCTGGCCGTAGCCCACCACAACAAGAAAAAAGACATTCGGGGGAGCCCAACGGGGCGCAACAAAGAAGAAGCACTCTGGACGCCCGGGGTGGACAGCACAAAAGATTCTAGTGAGCAGTGACGCGGGGCGCGAACAAAATGTGGCACCAACAAAAACACCGTGGCCTCAAATCCGAAACATCTCGAATCCTAGATCCTAAACCCTGGACCCTGAAGCTTGTTCTGCAAAGGCCCCCTACATGAAGCTCTGTGGGGTCCAAAACGCCAGACTCCGTAAACAACAGCTTTGGGAACCGATGTAACAGAATGCCTGTCGAAGTTCAATTCAATAGGGTTATAAATGCCTGCACTGGGTTTATAAGCATTCCGAACAGACCCCTACAACAGTCTCCTCCCTAAGCATTTATAAGTACATAGTTAGAGTATTTATAACCCTTGTTACTAAGGCCCATGATTCCATGATCCTTCAAGTACGTATTTATACATACCTAGCTATCCTATAAGGTTGCATAAAGGCTTCACGCCTTGGGATTAGATTCTAGGGTTGAGGGTTCACCCTCGATTGCAGAAAGCACCATTTTCCCCATTGGTCCCCTTTTGACAAGGAGTTTTCAAAATAACGAAACGTAAGGGTACTACATGCAGACCTTGTTACGAAAAGCCATGTCGAAAAACAGATCATTCCGACTAAGCGCTAAGCCCCCAAGCATTAAAAAATGCAATCGAGCTGCACGGTGGATTGGTAAAAGAGTGTCGGATGGGTGTTGGTGACCTGTGGCGTTCGGTGAGACATGGTTTGGGGCTTTAACAATATAGGGAACGCAATAACTAGAATACGGTTTTGGGGAGCAACTATACTACGCCTATCTACACTTGTAACAAGGAATTCGGGTGGGGTTTTAAGAATTTAAGAAGCCTTACACCTTGAGGCCCTCCAAAACGCCCCTAAACTCCTGAGCCCTACATCCGAACATCTACACTCCACTGCAAATCCTGAACCCTCAGACTCTGCTCCCCCTGGAAGATCAGCAACAACAAACACCGCTCGAAGATCTCCTCAAGAAAGCAAAGGCAAAAAACCCTAAACCCCTAAACCCTAAACCCTAAACCCCTAAAACCTAAACCAAAAACCTACCCAAGAGCCCAAGACCTGAAACCCTTGCCCTCCAAGCCAAACCCTGGCCCCCAGACCCCCTAAACCCCTAAACCCCTAAACCCCTAAACCCGAAACCCCTAAACCCTAAACGCCCAAATCTCTCAACCCTAAACCCCTAACCCCCTAAACCCCGAACCCCCAAACCCCTAAATCCCTCAACCCTAAACCCCTAACCCCCTAAACCCCGAACCCCACCTGAACCCCTCAACCCCTAAACCCCTAAACCCTTGACCGAAACTCCTGGGGCTCAAACCCTGAGAGTCTCGGCCCTAAGCCCTAGACCCTGGGCCCTAAGGCCCTACACCCCAGAGCCTCAACCCTGAACCCTGAAACCCAACCATAAGTCAGGGGTTCTGTATAATTACTTTAGATTGCATAAAGGATCCTAGGCTTTTCAGCTCAGACCCTAAACCCTAAAGGATCCTAGGCTTAGAGCTCAGACTCTAAACCCTGAGCAACGTATCTTAAACCCACATTGAGAAGTGAAACTCTCCAGCATAGCTAAGCGCTTCCGGATCCAGGCTCTCCCAGAAGGTGCACCCAGAGAGCCCAATACCCCTTACTTAAGGAATGTAGCTTAAATCATACTATGAAGCCCTATATAATTTAAGCCATATTCCTTAATTGTTGATTGTGGTTTAGGATTTAGGGCTTAGGGTACTGTTAGGAAGCACGCCAGTGCATGGGGAGAAGCATGGTGGTCATGTCTCTGAATCCGCCAATATTGGCCGTGCTTCTGAACAAATGGTGAGAAGCATTGTCGTGTGTTGGCCAGTAGATGGTGGAAAGCATTTTGCCCGCGGTGTCAGGGTCTTTCGGTGGTTTTCTGGTGGTCTGCTGATCTCTGGTGGGTGGTCTCCCGTCTCCCGATGGTCTTCTGGAGGTCGCCTGGAGGTCGGCTGGCGAGCGTCGTCCTGTTCTGCTGGTCGTGGTGAGCGTCCTGCGCGTAGTGGTCTTCCTGGTGGTCCAGGCGGTCCTGGTGGTCGTCTTGGTAATCGTGGTCGTGCTCGTCGTGCTGGTGGTTCGTTGTCGTTGTCGTAGTTGTCTAGCTGGTGTATTGCTGTTGGGGGTCTACGCTGGCAGAAAGTATGCATGCATCATGCATGTGTACGTGTGTGTATGCGCATGTGGATGTGTATGTGCATGTGTACGTCCATGTGTATGCATCTAATTATGCATACACATGCGAACACATGCGTATGCATGCGTGTCTGCCTGTCTGTCTGTCAGCATGCATGTATGCACGCATGTACGTACTTCTGCATGTATGTATGCATGTATTATTAGTGGGAAACTGTCGGCAAACATGAACGGCCAGTCCGACACTCCCATCTTGACCTGTCAGGGCAATTGAAGTTCCAGAAACCCCAGCATTGGACGCCTGGCCAACATCGCACCAGACTGTCATGTAGTCGCAGCCAGAATCCGTCCACTTTGGATGGTAGGAGTAGGGCCCTGCAATTGGTTCTCGAAGTGCCGTTGTCCACGAGCTTAAAATCCGGAGCTATGTCTTCAGTGCTCACGCTAGTGCCAACCAAGGCGTCCCGATGGTTGCCCCTAAACCCTAAACCCTAAACCCTAAGGGTAAACCCTAAACCCTAAACCGTTTGGCGACTGGGGCCAAAGGTGGCCTTCTTCCCGCTCCCTGCGCTGCGCGACCCAAACCGAAGGTAAATAAGCTCACCGTCAATGACAGGGCCAAGCCCCTTTGTAAAGCAATGGTGGGGCAGGCACCAAAGCCTCTGCGTTTCGGGTCTAAGGCTTCGGTCCCCTGAAACATTAATCCCAAAACAGTAACCCCAAAAAGCCCAAACCCTAAAAACCCTAAATCCTAAAGACCCTAAACCCTGAACCCTTGAAACCCTAAACATTAGAAACCCTAAATCCTAAATATCCCTACAACCTAAACCCTAAAAACTCTAAACCCTCAAAAAATCCCCAAAAAGAACTGAAATCTTGAAACCCTGAAACCCTAAACGCTAAAAGCCAAAAAACCCTAGAACCCTAAAACCCTAAGACCCTAAAAGACCTTAAAAACCCGTAAAAAAAACCCTGAAACCCTAAAACCCTGAAACCTAAACACCGGAAAACACATCTCAAAAACTCGGGCGGGCGGCAATGAAGAAGGCGAGGACAAAGACGAGACTAAGCCTCAAGCCCAGAGCTTTCGAGGCCCCCACAAACTGGGGTTTAGGGCTTAAGGCTTAGAGTTTAGGAGTTTAGGCGTTTAGGCGTTTAGGCGTTTAGGCGTTTAGGCGTTTAGGGGTTTAGGGGTTTAGGGGTTTAGGGGTTTAGGGGTTTAGGGGTTTAGGGGTTTAGGGGTTTAGGGGTTTAGGGGGTGAGGGTTTAAGGCTCTTGATACTTGGAGGTTCATGGGTAGTTATAAGTGGAGTTATAAGTCCCCCAATATGGGTTATGATTATAGTTACCTTATTTATGACCCTACTTTTTAACTACCCCTGAACCTGCAAATAGGGCTCCTTTAAAGGGCTCTTGTGAAGGTGCTTCGTTTCAGCTACCACTGGACTTTGAAGTAGCCCGGGAGACAGAAGTATACACCTTTTTGCTTCATACGGCCTTTAAGGGATAGGTCCCCAAAAAGCATGAAAGTATGGTAGGTGCTCCAGAACCCAGAAAATCGCACGCAAGTGAGAATCCCAGGTTAGGGTAAAGGGGTGCAAGGTTTAGGGCTTGAAGGTTCAGGGATTAGGGTCTACGGTCTCTATGAGGGTTCTAGTTCTAGAAGAGTTTTGGGGGTTGGGGTGCGATAGACAAGACCCTGAATCGCCTGAGGTAAGCTACTTCTTGGAGTGTTTATGGTAGGTAGGTACAGTCCTTGTCCTGCCCATCAACCATACCGAACCCTCAGAGCAAGAAACCCTTTGTTCTGAGATCCTTCTGTTTAACTTGAGAAGACTGAGCTCTAAGCTTACTACTGTAGGACCCTTGATACAATCTAAAGCGTACAGAACCCTTACTCATGGTTGGGCTTTGGGGGTTTGGGTTGGAGTCGAGATGAATTTTGCGCTCCAGTGGGGTTCATCAAAGCCCTCCCTTTGGGTTACCGCGAAAAGCTTCCATGAGGGCTCTGCAGGGTGTTATGAGGGTGTTCAGGGCGTGATTGAAAAGACACGGGATCCCTTAAAAGTAAGGTTTTCGGGTTGAGGCTATATGAACCGGATCCTACTAGCTGAGGGTCTATAGCAGGGATCGCTCATTTTGGTTTCTTGGAGGATCATGGGACGTAGAAAGTAAGGCTATAATTGGCTATAATTGTAGGTACCTCAAGTGACGCTAGAAGGAATTATAAGTATGGTTATCTGGGTCCTTTTCCTCTTAGTCACTAAGTCCCATGATCCGTGAAGTTGGGTTCCTTGGGATTTAGGACTCCCAGAGGGTCCATATACGTCACCATTAGGGACGAGGCCACCAAAATCATGATAGGGATGGTCTTTCGGTACCTAATTCCATGATGGCAGTGCATAGGGACCCTCTGCGAGTGTAGGGTTGCGAAGCTTAGGGCTCTCAGGGTTTAGGATTTATGGCTGTGCAAGAGCTACTTAGTCCTGAGGTCCCGAGGGGGCATTTGGTTCTCCGGGAAAAACACGGGGCCTGTCCCTCTTAGGTTTAGATTCCGATTTTCTGCCCGATCCTAGTCACATCCTTCAAGCAGCAGCCTCCAACAGCAAGTGCAGGACTTGGACATGTCCTCCATCGGCTGCGATCCTCGAAGCTGTCCAGCCGAGGTTGCAGGCCAGGTTTTTGTTCGCACCTGCCTTCAACAGCAAGCGCAGGACCTCGACTTGTCCTCCATCGGCTGCAACCATCAAAGCTGTCCAGCCGCTGTTGCTGGCCAGGTTTCTGTCCGCACCTGCCTCCAACAGCAAGCGCAGGACTTCAACATGTCCTCCATGGGCTGCTACCATCAAAGCTGTCCAGCCGCTGTTGCTGGCCAGGTTTTTGTCCGCACCTGACTCCAACAGCAAGCGCAGGACTTCGACATGTCCTCGACCAGCTGCCTTCATCAACGCTGTCGAGCCGTCGTTGTCNGCTGTCCAGCCGCTGTTGCTGGCCAGGTTTTTGTCCGCACCTGACTCCAACAGCAAGCGCAGGACTTCGACATGTCCTCGACCAGCTGCCTTCATCAACGCTGTCGAGCCGTCGTTGTCGGCCAGGTTTTTTTCGGCGCCGACCTCCATCAGCGAACGCAGGACTTCGACATGTCCTCCATCGGCTGCTACCATCAACGCTGTCCAGCCGCTGTTGCTGGCCAGGTTTTTGTCCGCACCTGACTCCAACAGCAAGCGCAGGACTTCGACATGTCCTCGACCAGCTGCCTTCATCAACGCTGTCGAGCCGTCGTTGTCNCGCTGTTGCTGGCCAGGTTTTTGTCCGCACCTGCCTCCAACAGCAAGCGCAAGACTTCGACATGTCCTCGACCAGCTGCCTTCATCAACGCTGTCGAGCGGCTGTTGTTGGCCAAGTTTGTGTCGGCACCGGCCTCCAACAGCAAACGCACGACACCGACATGCCCTTGACGAGCTGCGATCATCAAAGCTGTCCAGCCAGTGTTGTTGGCCAGGTTTTTGTCGGCACCGGCCTGCAACAGCAAGCGCAGGACTTCGACATGTCCACGACGAGCTGCGATCATCAAAGCTGTCGAGCCGTCGTTGTCGGCCAGGTTTTTGTCAGCACCAGCCTCCAACAGCAAATCCACGACTTCGACATTTCCTGGACGAGCTGCGGCCATCAAAGCTGTCCAGCCGTCGTTGTCGGCCAGGTGTTTGTCGGCACCGGCCTCCAACAGCAAACGCATAACTTCGTCATGTCCTCGACGAGCTGCGATCATCAAAGCTGTCGAGCCGTCGTTATCAGCAAGGTTTTTGTCGGCACCGACCTCCATCAGCGCACGCAGGACTTCGACATGTCCTCCATCAGCTGCGATCATCAAAGCTGTCCAGCCGCTGTTGTTGGCCAAGTCCTTGTCGGCACCGGCCGCCAACAGCAAGCGCAGGACTTCGACATGTCCTCGACCAGCTGCCTTCATCAACGCTGTCCAGCCGCTGTTGCTGGCCAGGTTTTTGTCCGCACCTGCCTCCAACAGCAAGCGCAAGACTTCGACATGTCCTCGACCAGCTGCCTTCATCAACGCTGTCGAGCGGCTGTTGTTGGCCAAGTTTNCGCTGTTGCTGGCCAGGTTTTTGTCCGCACCTGCCTCCAACAGCAAGCGCAAGACTTCGACATGTCCTCGACCAGCTGCCTTCATCAACGCTGTCGAGCGGCTGTTGTTGGCCAAGTTTCTGTCGGCACCGGCCTCCAAAAGCAAACGCACGACACCGACATGCCCTTGACGAGCTGCGATCATCAAAGCTGTCGAGCCGTCGTTATCGGCCAGGTTTTGTTCGGCGCCGACCTCCATCAGCGAACGCAGGACTTCGACATGTCCTCCATTAGCTGCGATCATCAAAGCTGTCCAGCCGCTGTTGTTGGCCAAGTCCTTGTCGGCACCGGCCTCCAACAGCAAACGCATGACTTCGGCATGTCCTCGACGAGCTGCGGCCATCAACGCTGTCGAGCCGTGGTTGTCGGCCAGGTTTTTGTCGGCACCGGCCTCCAACAGCAAATGCATGACTTCGACACGTCCTCCGTCGGCTGCGATCACCAATGCCGGTCGCTGAATGCTGCCAATCAAATCTGGATCTTGCGGCAGCTGCATCGCGGACTCGACCTGCAGGGTCTTTGGAAATGCAACCACTGCAGTTGCAATACTACTTGGAGGATCATGGGACTTAGTAAGTAAGGTTATAAGTACCTTGATTGGGGTTATAAGTAGTTATAAGTATAGTTACCCTACTTATAACCCTAGTTACTAAGTCCCATGATGCTTTAAGTACAGTACCCCAAACCCTAAATCCCTAAACGCCCAAACCCCTAAACCCTGGCAACTGTCCATGACGTATCACAGGAGTTAAAGCAAGATCAACGTCCCGGCTGCTTCGCTCTAATCCCTACACCCCAAACCGTAAGTCCTAAACCCTAGACCCGAAACCCTAAACCCTAATCCCTACACCCCAAACCGTAAGTCCTAAGCCCTAAACCCTAAACCCTAAACCCCTGGTCCTAGGAGCATTGGCCAATGTCGACGTCCACGGGAGGACCAAACACAGGCGTTTAGCGGTTTACTTGGGGTTTAAGGGGTTTGGGGTTTAGCATATTCACAAAACAGTAATATCATGTTCTACAGAATTGTTCAAGCATGTATGCTGGTTCAACACTTCCCACCTCAGAAATGGAGCCCTGCGAAGCAGCAGCTGCAAGCGTTTCCACCTGCCCTTCAGAAACATCAGAAAATGTCAAAACAACGAGATCCAAGTCCATGTGGGAGTCCAGCCTCACGGCTTCCTCCAAATTCTCGCCGCGGTAGAAAACCCTCTGCCTAAATCGTGGTGGCAAGCCGTGCAGGTGACTCAGGCGCAGTTTCAAGCCTTTCCTGGGTTCTTGTTAAGGGATTTAGTATAAGTTACCATAAAAGGGTTTAGAGTTCAGCGGTTTACGGGTTTCGGGGTTCGGGGTTTAGCGTTTAGGGTCCAGGGGATTTAGTCTAAGTTACCATAATATGGGAACCAGTTTTTATTTACTGTAGATCCATATTATGGTAACTTAAAGTCAATTCTGTAACAAGAACCCAGCTTCACGTCGTGTACTTCCTCCACAGGTATGCTCGTCAGAGATTCCCCTGACAGCATTTTGACTTGCAGCATCTTCGCGAAATGGCGAAGCAGCGAAGAAGCGCGATAACTCCGGGGGCATGCAACAGCAACAAAACCTGTTGAGCCAAACAATGCCGGTGGTAACTGCACACTTCCAGCTACTTGCAAACCTAACTAGCTTGTCAGGCGGGTATATAGGACTCAGTATTCAACACTAATGCCAGGTTTCTCAGAGGCTGCGAAGCCCACAAAATGAAGGAATACTGTCGACCTCGGAAGTATAGACGGGTCCTTCATAGGATTCAATTTCGGTTTCTTACGGTTCAGGCCTAAACCCTAAACCCTAAACCCTAAACCCATATTCCTTACGCGGGGGGCCTTGGAGTCGCTGGGTATCTGAGGCCCAATGTTCTATGCAAAACCTGAGCTCTGCACTCTAAACGGTTTAGGGTTTAGGGTTTAGGGTTTAGGGTTTAGGGAGACACCCAAACCGAAGCCGGTGAAAGGTTGAGGGTTTCGAAGCCCTAAGCCTGAAACCAAAACCCCTTAACCTCGTAAACCCACAAGCCCTTAAGCCCTGAAGCCAGGGTTCAGGATCATCGAGAGCATTCAACCCTAAACCCAGTTTAGGGTTTTTCCTACCTTTGGTTAGTAGGGAATGGAAGAATGGTAGTAAAATTAGTTATAATTGTACCCCATTCCTCCATTCCCTACTAACCAAAGGTGAGTAAACCCAGTTTAGGGTTTTTAGGAATTGGGGTGTAGGATTTAGCGTTCAAGGCCTACAGGGTTAGAGCCGAGTTTACGGTTTAGTGAGCAAATCCGAAGCGGTGCCGTAGGTTTTGGAGACTGCCCAAAACCCAAGAAACCCCTGTAGATCTGTAGATGCCTTATAGAAGCCTTTGAGGAGCCTTTTAAGGAGCCCTTGAAGGCTTTAGGGTCTCTTACTCAGGAACCTAGCAAACCCCAGATGCAAACCACGCAGCTGCTGGTTGACATACTCCAGGAACTGCATGTTTTCGTACCTCAGGCGGAGTTCGCTTCTTCTGTGTTTAGGGTTTCGGGTTCAGGGTTTTGGGTTTAGGGGTTTAGGGTTTAGGGTTTAGGGGTTTAGGGTTTAGGGGTTTTGGGTTTAGGATTTAGGGTTTAGGGGTTTAGGGACCCTAAACCCTAAACCCTAAACCCTAAACCCTTTAGGGGTGTTCAAGGCTTGGTCGAAGCTTGACCCTAGATTCTAAACCCTAAACCCTCGACTCTCCTAGCCTCAGAGCTCCAGGTCAGGTCCTGGGAGCTGGTTTTTGGGTTGATGGGTTTAGGGCTTTTGTTTTGGGGGTTTGGGGTTGAGGGGTTTTGCTTCTGGGACTTAGGGCTTCGGGTTTAGGGCTTTTGTTTTGGGGGTTTGGGGTTGAGGGGTTTTGCTTCTGGGACTTAGGGCTTCGGGTTTAGGGCTTTTGTTTTGGGGGTTTGGGGTGGAGGGGTTTTGCTTCTGGGACTTAGGGCTTCGGGTTTAGGGCTTTTGTTTTGGGGGTTTGGGGTTGAGGGGTTTTGCTTCTGGGTCTTAGGGCTTCGGGTTTAGGGCTTTTGTTTTGGGGGTTTGGGGTTGAGCGTTTTGCTTCTGGGACTTAGGGCTTCGGGTTTAGGGCTTTTGTTTTGGGGGTTTGGGGTTGAGGGGTTTTGCTTCTGGGACTTAGGGCTTCGGGTTTAGGGCTTTTGTTTTGGGGGTTTGGGGTTGAGGGGTTTTGCTTCTGGGACTTAGGGCTTCGGGTTTAGGGCTTTTGTTTTGGGGGTTTGGGGTTGAGGGGTTTTGCTTCTGGGACTTAGGGCTTCGGGTTTTTCCTTCTAGGGTTTCGGGAAAGGGTTGACAGAGCATGGGTTCGGGTTTACGGATCACAGGCAGAGTCCTCTCAGTTTCTTCGATGCAGATGCCCAAAGCCCAAAAGCCTGAAGTTTGTGTTCTGGCCTTTAGTAGCTGAAGACATGACTTCATATGCTCCCTCAGAGCCCTATATGCCGAAACTGCAAGCCCCAGAAGATAGTCAATAGTCAACGTAGAACATACCCCAAAACCCTGTAATCAAACTCCGCACCCTAGTCTGTAACCCTGGACCTGACTTCTGCGCAAAAGGGGCCTATTTAGGGGTTTCTTATTAGAACACTCCAAAACCCTATTGAAACTAAAACTCAATCCCAATTTTCTATAGGGGGCCTTAGTAATTAGAATGGGGTTTTGGGGCCCATTATACTATAATTATAATAGGGACCCCGAAATGGTACAGGTCATTATTTCGGCCCCTATATTACATGTCTCTCCCTCCTGCAAACCCCACTCCATATCTTCTCAAGGCACGATGCCCTAAGCCCTGGGCCGCCAGACGTACCGTAAAGGGCTGCTTTAAGGGTTACAATAAGGGTTCTATGAGGGTTTTAGGGGTGCTTAAAGGATCATGGGACTCAGTACATAAGCATATAAACAAGGGAACTAGACTTATGGTTTCTTAAAAATGCGGTGCATAGAACCTTCCTTAGAAAGTCCCATGATCCTTCAACTAGGGGTACCTGAATTAAGGATCTGTATGACAAGGATGCTGTGCCTAAACCCTAAACTCTAAACCCTAAACCTCAAACCCTACACCCTATAATCCTGAACCCCGAACCCAATCTCCGGGCTCTCCGACGACTTGGTAATTTGGGGGAAGACCAGGGCGTCGTAGGACACGAACCTGAGGATTTAGGGTGTGCGTGTTCGGGTTTAGGGCTTTGGGCTTAGGATTCAGGGCTCGGGTTCGGAGCTTAGCGCTTAGGGTTTACTTGGAGGATCATGGGACTTAGTAAGTAAGGTTCTAAGTACATTAATTGGGGTTATAAGTACATTAATTGGGCTTATAAGTACATTATTGGGGTTATAAGTACATGAATTGACATGAATTGGGGTTATAAGTAGTGAGAAGTATAGTTACCCTGAGTCCCATGGTCCTTTAAGTAGGGTTTCTGGAGAGCCTTGCATGGCTCCATGAAATTTTCAGAATCCTTGCGGTTTGGCCTCTTACAGTATGGATAGCTGTCTGGTTCTTAGTAGGGCAGGGGGGAATGGATTATGGAGACTATTATTGGGGATTATATAGGGACTACTATAGGGATCCATCCCCCCCATTCCCTACTAAGCACCAGGTAGATAGTTGCAAGCTCACGGACCTACTTGGAGGTTCAGGGTTAGATATAAGTGGGGTTATAAGTAAGGTAGCTACAATCATAACCCATATAGGGGACTTATAACTCCACTTATAACTACCCATGAACCGACGCAATGAGAGCTCGAAGTTGACCCTCCTAATGTTGAGGCCTTGAGAATTAGGATAGGATTTGGGGGATCCTTATTAATTATACATATAGTATTATAAGAGGGATCTATAAGGGTACTATGATATGGGGTAACTATAATGAACTATACCCCCCAAGCCCTATTCTAATAATGAAGGCCCCTACATTATTTATGACCATGATTCCATCCTACTGACTTCGTCCGCTGACCGCCCCCTACGTACACACCATAGAACATAGTAAGACCATCCCGTAGGCTTCGCAGCTTTGTTACTATAGTGGCACGCTCATACACCCCAAAAGCCTATTCTAACGATTGCATGAAGGTCAAGTGAGTGCTCATGTCGGCTTTTGGTCCTGAGCTGGCCTCCTTTGGGGTTGAGGGCTTAGGGTTCATCCTCAATTAGTTCTTTCGCGTATATTTACGAGTGCTTGCGTTTGAGTTCTACTCGGGCTTTACTTGGAGGATCATTGGACTTAGTAAGCAAGGTTATAAGTACCTTCTATGGGGTTATAAGTAGTTATAAGTATGGTTGCTTTGCTTATAGCCTGGGTTACTACGTCCCATGATCTGGAGGGTTTGAGAGGTTTGTGGGCTCTTCTTCTGGGCCGGTTTTGTGGAGCTTCAATAAAACCTGTCTGTATACGGTGTGAAGCGAAATGAAACACAATCCCAAAGCATCACTTGCGACCAGGCGCTTCAAAAAAAGACAAGCCAGCAATCTCCCTTGTTCCTTGCTCTCCTGAACACCTGATCGACGGGAAGAACATCCCAAACTCAAATACCCTAATCCTGACCTCAAGGGTTTAGGGTTTAAGGCCAACTTTACAAGTAAAACCCAATCTGGGGCTTCTTACAACATCAGCCGTAAGGCACATGGGCTCTCATAAGTTGCGCCCCTTCTGGTGGCGTTAGCATAATCTGAGGGGCTTTCAGGGGAACCAAACCAACAGGGACCCGAGTTTAGGGAACTACTCTTATCACGCATAAATACAGGAAGGATAATCGCTGAATCCCTTATCCTGACCATTAACCGCCCTTAACCCTATCAACCCCTCAACCACGCTTGAAACCCTTGGGAAACGCTTCAAAAAACACCATGACTAACTCTATACAGCCCTTATCAAAAGCCTATGAAAACGCCATAACACTCTGTTCTGAACCCTGCCCTAGACCCTCAACCCCAGACCCTAAACCCTTTCAAAACATACATCCGAGCTTCATCAGGGCGCTTACGATGGTGCTCGTCGCCACAACACCCCACTGCACCTGAGTTGCACGGTTTCGGGTTTGAAAGAGTTGGTGTCTAAGCGTTTGGGGTATAAGGGTTTAAGAGTTCAGGGTTTGGCTTGGGTTGTAAGGGTTTAAGAGTTTGGGGTGATAAGTTTGAGGCTTTGGGGCTCTGGGATTTAAGGGGTAGCACGTCGGTAGTTCGCTAAATGCCGGTCCCTTTTTTAAGGTCCTTTTATGAAGGTGCCGAACTAGTTTGGGGATCTAAAACGGGGCCCTCATTTAGAGAACTACCCATGTGCTCCGCTTCGGGATCGTATTCTCTCTTTTTCGGCAATGATCCCTTGGGCCCTGCAGCGAGGTCCCGGCAAGAGCGACGTTCTCCATCATCCAGTCGGTCCTGCGAGAGGCTTCAAGGCTTGTCGGGGTAGGGGGAGTGCAGGCAAGCTTTGGGGTGCAGAGCTTTTGCAGATCAGGGCTGGCCAAGAAAAGCGCCGTACAAGTCCTCAATCCAGTACTTGGAGGTTCATGCGTAGTTATAAGTGGAGTTATAAGTAGGGTAACTATACTTATAACCCATATTAGGGGACTTGTAACTCCACTTATAACTACCCATGAACCTCCAAGTATGCAAACTCCACCCGCGAATAAATCACCTGAGCACATCATCCTCGGACCTGCATAGCAGTGCGCACACAAAGCTGATGAGCTAAAGGCTATGTCAGAAAACATCTAGCATCGCACTTGTCCAGCACATACTCTGTTTGATGTACTATGTGATTTTTTGATATGGAAAAGCACAGTACATGTCAAGGATTTACCCGATTTCATACATTATCAACCCCAGAATCTGATAGCTCAGGGTGTCATTGCTTCTCTCTAGTACTTCTACTTCAACTTCCGCTGCTGCAGCTGCTATGACGACGCCGACTACTACTACGTACTACTCTACCACTCCTCCCACTGCCACTACCACTGCCACTACCACTGCTACTACTACTCCTACTATTACTATTACTATTACTATTACTATTACTATTGCTATTGCTATTGCTATTGCTATTGCTATTGCTATTGCTATTGCTATTGCTATTGCTATTGCTATTGCTATTGCTATCGCTATCGCTATTGCTATTGCTATTGCTATTGCTATTGCTATTGCTATTGCTATTGCTATTGCTATTGCTATTGCTATTGCTATTGCTATTGCTATTGCTATTGCTATTGCTATTGCTATTGCTATTGCTATTGCTATTGCTATTGCTATTGCTATTGCTATTGCTATTGCTATTGCTATTGCTATTGCTGCTACTGCTACTGCTACTGCTACTGCTACTGCTACTGCTACTGCTACTGCTACTGCTACTGCTACTGCTACTGCTACTGCTACTGCTATTGCTATTGCTATTGCTATTGCTATTGCTATTGCTATTGCTATTGCTATTGCTATTGCTATTGCTATTGCTAGTACTATTACTATTCTATTACTATTACTATTACTATTACTATTACTATTACTATTACTATTACTATTACTATGACTATGACTATGACTATGACTATGACTATGACTATGACTATGACTATGACTATGACTATTACTATTACTATTACTATTACTATTACTATTACTATTACTATTACTACTACTATGACTATGACTATGACTATGACTATGACTATGACTATGACTATGACTATTACTATTACTATTACTATTACTATTACTATTACTATTACTATTACTATTACTATTACTATTACTATTACTATTACTATTACTATTACTATTACTATTACTAT
>BGNK01005621.1:0-31535 GCA_003297005.1 Symbiodinium sp. clade A Y106
GTAGTAGTAGTAGTAGTAGTAGTAGTGGTAGTGGTAGTGGTAGTGGTAGTGGTAGTGGTAGTGGTAGTGGTAGTGGTAGTGGTAGTGGTAGTGGTAGTGGTAGTGGTAGTGGTGGTGGTGGTGGTGGTGGTGCTGGTGGTGGTGGTGTTGGTGGTGGTGGTGGTGGTAGTGGTAGTGGTACTGGTAGTGGTGGTAGTAGTAGTAGTTGTAGTAGTAGTAGTAGTAGTAGCAGTAGTAGTAGTAATAGTAGTAGTCGAAGTAGTAGTGGTTGTTGTTGTTGTTAACATTACTCGTATTATTCTTCTAATTATTCTTATTATTCGTAGTATGATTACTATGTATGACTACTATTGTCGTATCTATTATTGCCATTTCATCATTTGCACTTCTCGCTGTTGCTATTATTATGATTACTATTGTTGTTATTGCAACTGCGCGGCAGTGCCATGTCAAAGGGCGAGATGGAACCTCAAGCGGCTGACCGGACCCACGTCGCAATGTAGGGTTCAGGGTAGGGATAGGGTCTAGGGTCTGTTTACGATTTAGGGTTCAGGGTCTGGTGATACCGTCGAGACTAGGAGCCATTTTGTAGCATACTGCCTGTGTGAGCCATACATTACATAACACACTTAATGACATCTCTCCGAAAAATCTCGGGCATCGTTTTGCCGGATCGTTGGGATGCAGCGACTGACTTCACAACATCCTCCTGCGAAGCCGAAAGCCCCCAAAACCCTACATCTGGCAGGATTTCGCTAGGCCCCGAGGCCCAAACCATAAGCCATAACACCCCGAAGCTAAACTTTACACCTCGAGACCCAATTAACACCCCAGACCCTAAACCTCGAGCCCCGGGCCCTAAGCCCTAACACCCCGAACCCTAAATCGAGCTCCAAATGCTAAGCCATAACACCCTCAACCCTAAACCCCCAAGCCACAACACCCCAAACAGCACGGGCCATGCGGAACTCGAAGCCCCTGTTTAAGGAGTTCGCAAAAAAAAACTGCAGATGAATCGGGCTGAACCCTAACCCCTAAACCCTAAGCCACAACACCCCAACCCCCAAACCATATAAACCCTAAACCCTAAGCCCCTAACCCCCAAACCCTAAACCCATAAGCCCCTAAAACCCCAAACCCCCAAACACCCCGGAACCCCAAAAACCGCACTCAACCCATAACACCCTAAACCCTAAACCCCCAAACCCTAGAGCCCTAAACACCCCCAAAACCCGCCAAAAACCGCATTCCGGGCTCCAGGCAGGAGTCCGAATCCGAATCTTCCGCCTCGTCCGGGGGCGCCTCTTCCTGGCATCCGTCGGGCTTTCTGGGTGTAGGATTTAGGGTTTAGGATTTGGGGTGTAGGGTTTAAGGTTTAGGGTATTTTTTGGGTTTTTTTTAAGGGCCCATTTTCGACTCCAGACTCGAAAGCCTCATTTGAGGCGAGCTCTTTTACGCTAACCTTGGCTCAGGAGACACCCTCAACACCCACTTTCTCGACCAACTCTTCTCAGGAAGCCTTCACTCTTGTGCGTCACCCTGTCCCTTAGCCTTGTCCTGTTCCAAGCCCTCATGTAAATCAGGTAGTCCAGGTCCCGGTAGGTCATCGTTCTGTTGTGTTTCCTCGTCCAACACCAGCTGAGCCAGCATCAGGTCCAAAAGTCCCGGTCCTCCTGCTCTGCGAACATCAGGCATCCCCACAGCCGCTGCCACTCCACCTTCTCCACTGCTCTCCTCCGCTGCAAACTGGCTGTCTTGCAGCGTCTCCGTGCCTGCAAACGGTACCGTACTTTCCTTCGCTCGTCCAACTTGCTGCCTCGGTTCCAGTACAACTGTCTCGACATCCTCCGGTGGTCTTTCACTGGTCATTTGCATACTCAGAGTCACCACTGGTGGTTGCCCGTTGCTTCCAAAAGGTAGCAGGGTTTAGGGTTTAGGATTTGGGGTGTAGGGTTTAGGGTTTTTTTGGGTTTAGGGTTTAGGATTTGGGGTGAAGGGTTTAGGGTTTAGGGTTTTTTGGTTTTGGGTTTAGGGTGTAGGATTTGGGTGCAGGATTCAAGGATTTTTCCCCTCCTACCTAGCAAGAACAAAGCCCGCATTGCAGGGTAACTCCGAAGCAACGGTTGAAAGAGCTGTGCTCCTGACAGCTACTTTCATTAGGATTTAGGGTTTAGGATTTGGGGTTTAGGGTTTATGGTCCGTCGGGTTTTTGTTGCCTGGGTTTAGGGTGTGTTTGGGGTTTGGCCTTCAGGATTTAGGGCTAAGAATAGCGGTAAAAAATACCAGTACTAATCACAACCATAAGACTAGCAAGAATAAGAAGAATAAATAAAAAGAATAATACGAAGAATACTGGTAACAATCAGAAGCAAAGCAATACTAAGAGGAATAAGAACACTAATTGTAATAACATGTTGTCTGGTTTACGGCGCTTCTAGGGTTTGGCGTTTAGGATTTAGGGCGAGGGGTTTCAAAAGGGTGACTTTTTTGACAAAGTTCAGGCTCAGGAGTTTGGAGTTTAGGAGCTTGGGGTTGCCGAGGCTGCTTCGGGTCGGAAGCCCAGAGACTCCAATAGCCCTTGATTGAGGAATATACCTAAAAATCATATGAGGGATCCTACTATCATTTAACGTATATTCCTTAATTACGAGATGCAGCTCGTTGGCTGTTCGAGCTTGCGCTTGAGGGTGATAAAACTAACAATAGTAATAACATTCATAAGAACAACCAGAATAATAATCAGAGTATTGGTAATAATATGTTGTCTGGCTTAAGGCGTTGTTAGGGTTTGGCATTTAGGGTTTATTCCGGGCTTGGGGTTTCAAAACTTTGTGGGTTTCTTCCTACAGTTGTGGTAGAATGTTCCCCAAGACCCGAGTCTAACTACTATATAAGGCCCCTATATTTACCCTCAGCCCCCTCAGGTCTTCTGGGTTTCATTCGGGCTCGGTGTGTGAAACCCTTGTGCCGTGGGGATCTGAAGGGTAGCCTGAACAATGTTTATAGTTCATAGCCGGTTATATTTCATATAGTATACTAAATTTATTAGTAGTATACCATGATATACTCAACCACATATATTACACCACATAAAGTTACTTGATGTCTGTACTTTACAATTAAACTATGGAGCCCTCCCAGCGCGTGCGTTTAGGGCTTGCTGTTGGGCTTTGGTGGCCGCAATCCTGACCGCCATCACCATCATGCGGTCATACATGCACTCCATTACTTTGCCACGCAGTATAATGCCATAACAATACATACTCTCATACCTACTTGCTTACTAGCCGCTACTAGCCTGCACAAAGCAGGTGCATATATATACATGCAAGTGTGTGTGTGTGTGTGTGTTTCTGTCTGTGTGTGTCTGTGTGTGTGTGTTGGTTGTGTGTGTGTGTGTGTGTTGTGTGTGTGTGTGTTTGAATGTCTGTGTGTGTGTTTGTGTGTGTGTTGCGGGGTGTGTTGTCAGATGTATAAGCAGGTGACAAACGATCGGCGCTCTGGTGTGCATGTATGTGTATGAATGTATAGTTAAAAGCCTGGCCACTGGACAGGCATGTCTAAATACCACTCTGGAATAATTACCCACAAGCATGCGCTGGAGCAGTTGCAAAACGCTGTAGCCTCAAACCGAGTTCCCAGCCTACACTCGGCACCAGTCTGAAGCCGAGAATAAGGTTTGGGGGTATGTTGTGGTGTAACCATAATAGGAACTATCAGGAACACTATTGCTAATTGATCCGAAGCCGAGAGCACAAGCAGCAACAGCCTGTGGCTTCTCCTTTTCCGGCGGGGGCCCTGCTTGATCCTGCGCCTGTGGCGAGTTCCCATGGACTCGAATGACTTATCTCCAGGGGGTCGTTCAACAATGCTCAACAAACATAATATGCCCTAGTTGGAAGCATCGTGGAGTGTCTGTGTTAGGTGTGCTAACTCCGGCTTCACTGAAACTTACGGCATTCGATTAAGAGCCAGTAGCTAGCACTTGAGGCTGCTTCTCTTCCCCTTTTGCATCCAGGCCCATTGCAACTGCCGGGTACGAAGCCCCTGCATCGCAGAACTTGCGACGAGCATGATCATACTCACTGACTCCCTGGCCACTGTATATGGGAAAACAGATCATCAAGGCAGTGAGTATGATGATGCCACGCATGCTGAGACCAGCACAGCTTCTGGAGCTTCAGCTTCGGGTGCTGACGCAGCTGGGGCCCTGCAAGCTTCCCAGAGACTCCAATCAATTATAGTAGGATCCCTTGGTTTTGGGTTTAGGTTTTCGGGTTTAGGGTTTAGGGTTTAGGGGTATATTCCTTAATTAAGGGATATTGGAGTCTCGGGGTTCATGGTCTACAGCGGTTGCCGGCTGAGTCGAAGAGAGACATTCTGGTCTTACTGGTCTCTACCATGCACACCGACCCAACAACGCCTGCCGTAAAAACACCGTCAACAAACTATGCCACAGTATATACAAAAAGGCCCTGCCAAACACGGAAATGTACGATCATATATGATAACGTACTCTGTCACACTACATGAAACGACCCCTGAAACTTACACTCACCCCTGGGCTGTGTAGCTTTTTGGGGAAGCCCTGTATAATAAGTACTATGTTTGTTATTCATTCCCCAGGTTTCCTTGTTCTGACTACCATTGGATTTCTAGGGAGATGTCTATTTTTAATAGGACCTGAACAGGTATTATTTGATGATTCCTTAGGGTTTATTATTATAACCACAAGAAAGATATTCTTTGAGGACGTCCTTGATATATGGGCCTGAACCAGTAGAATAGGGTCTTGGCGTATATCATACTACGATTTAGCTACATGGCCCCTTTCCCGGCCCCTGCATTAAGGAGGCTCGCCTTGCTGTCTCTCGACCGAACACTGTGCGAAACACCGGCGGGGCGTGCACCCTGAATTGCTAATGACTAAAAGCCGTTCAGCATAAATATGAACCTTCTGCTCAACTCCTAACCTGACGATGCATCTAAACGGCATGCCCAAACCTGAAATCCTGAATCCTATGCTGGCTTGCGCTTTGGGATCTGGCGAAAGCTTGACTATGGAAGACCCGCATTCGAAAACTCGCCCTCCAGACTCCAATCCAACTGCTGAATAAAGAAGAATTTTCGGAGCCTTGTGGCACGGGCCGGCCCGTCCCTGGCCTACCTTGAACTACCACGATTACAAAGCCTTACATATTACAGGGACCCTCACCCTAAACTCTAAACCCGACAAAAAACTAGGTTTTGGATGGTTTTGGTAGCCCAAAGGCATAGCCCCAAAGCCGGAACCCTCTGAGCACAACCGAGGTCAGAGCTCCGCTGGCTCCAGGTTCTCCTCGGCTGCCTCTTTGTTTTGGGGCCTTAATAATTAGAATAGGGTTCCTGTGAAAGGTTCCTCTAAAGGGTTCTATAAGGGTTACTATAAGAGTATAATATAGGGGCCTTAATAATTAGAATAGGGCTTTGGGGGTATATTATATCCTATAACTATAATAAGTAACCCCCAAAATCCTACTCTAATTATTAAGGCTCCTACATTGGTTGGTTGCTCTTGGTTTGAAGTTTGGGGTTTGGGGCTTTAGCGTTTCGGGTTTCGGTGCATTCGGTGAGATATGGCCGTCAGCGGTATATTGCGCCTATAGACCCTTAACAAAAAGCTAATCACCACCACTAGCTCCACGATAGCTCCACTGTAAACCCTAACCACTGAAAAGTGAATACAGAACCCCAAACTGTTACCTAAACCCTAAACCCCAAACCCCAAACTGCTGAAGCCCCAAATAAACGGTTCAACCCCAGGCCTGTCTGAACAACTATCAAACCTACACAAATTCATGCCCCAAACGGCTTACACTAAGATTTGCGGAAGCTCCTATGGTGGCCTTATGGTACCACTTGGGGTAATGCTTACAAGAACCCTCGTAGTAACCATTGTGAACACTTTAATTAACCCGTTGCGCCCCCAGCCGGAAGACCCCGTAGAAACCCTTAACCCTACAGCAAGCCCCTAAAGCTGGACTCCAGTATACTAAGCCCCTTCACTATTCACCCTATACTACGTAAGCCCCAAGACCCTGGCGATGAGCCCCTGAACCCTGGAGCAAGCCCCTAAACCCCAGACCCTATACAAAACCCGTAACCATATACAGTAACTTGCTTATAAACTTAGCCCCTATACTAAGTAAAACCTGCAGTGGCCCCTGACCCTAAACCTCACAGTCGCCTTCAAAGTGATCAGAAACCCCTAGCGCAACCCCTTCTTGTCACCCTGAAACGACCCCGAAGACTTGAACTTGAACCCTAATCTTCAGCCCTCAAAACCCTATCGTAAGCTATAAACTATAAGCCCCTTAACCCTCAAGTAAGCCCCTTAGCCCCAAACTCCACCGTAAGCCCCGAAGGACCTCCTTGGCCTCCACTTCTGGATCACCCAAGGGGCCTGGCGCAACCCTTTTTTTGATGGATTTTTGAGGCTTTGAAACGTAAGCCTCAGGGTGTTTAGGTTTGTTGGTGCTTTCAGGGTGCTTAGGGTTTGGGGTTTTGCAGAGTGTGTGGTGGTTGATAAGGGCTATACGAAGCTTCTATGGAGGCTTCTGTCGAAAGCGTTCAACAGGGTTCCATCAGCGTTTCACATGGGCTTGATGCAACACCCAGACACTCCAATATCCCTTAATCAAGGAAAGTACATTACATCATATGAGGATCCCTACTATAATTTACGGCCTATTTCTTAATTAAGGGATACTGGAGTCTCTGGGCAGTTCTACAAGAGCTTCCCAGTTTGGAGTTTGGGCCTTTTGGGTTCAAGGTCTTCGGTTCTCGGAGTTGAGGCTCTGATAGGTTCGGGTTTAGGGGTTTAGGGGTTTAGGGGTTTAGGGGTTTAGGGTTTAGGGGTTTAGGGTTTAGGGGTTTAGGGTTTACGGTTTTGGGTCCGACAGTGCCGGCGCAAATGTGCGGGGCTACAGGCTCATCGATTTTAAGCAGTTCATAAGCTCCCAGCCGTATCTTCATGCTTGAAGATAGACCTTCGCACCCTAAACTGCTAAACCGCAAAACCTTGTAGCCCAGGAGTTAGGGGCACACATGTTCGGATAAGGTTCCTTACAGGCTTCTATAGATGCTACAGGAGCATCAACATTCCCACTGAATACCGGGGCCGGAACATTGCCAACACTATCCCTTTTCGGCGCCTTTGTTTTCCTAGTCGGTCATCTACCCCGAAAAGCCTTAACCCTAAACCCTAAACCCTAAACCCTAAACGCTAAAGCCCCACACCAGATTGCAGGTTCCTTGAATTGCGGCCACAATTTGCCCAGACCTAGGGTGCATGGTTTGTCGCGCGCCCCCAGGCCTGGTTCTTGAGGAGGATCCTCCATCTCCTCCATCCTTCCGGGATCCCAAAGACTTTACAACCCCTAGCTAAATTTAAGGAATATCCCTAAATGAGAATCTATGATAATATAGGAACCCTGATATGATTCAAAGAACACTTATATGATATAAGACATGTTCCTTCATTAAGGGGCGCTGGAGTCTCTGGGATGCTGTGCTTTCACTCTGGACCTTAGGCGTTCAAATCTTCTGGGCTTTTCTGCTTAGTAACTTCTACTCGTAGGGTAGACTTGAGCGTTTAACCATTTGCAGTCTTCGGTTGCAGGTCTAAGCGGTCAGGGAGGGTTCTAGGGTATAGGAGCCTTAATCGTTAGAAGAGGTCAATCTCCCATGTCTTGTAAGTACTGTTGACTCTGCAGCAGAAGACGTTTTTGAAGCGTTTTATAGCTATAGCTACAGTACGGAACCCGACGGTCAACCGGTTGTCACCACAGATTTTGCTTTCTGCTCCAATGCTTGTGGAAGCTCGAGCGCTTAGTGGAACAGTCCAGCAGTGAAACTGAGACGAACATTGGCATCCAGCTCTCAATCTTGAGGTTTACCATTCACGTATAACTTATGACTGACCCGAACCTTGAACTGAAAAACACTGCAATTTCATAGTAACCCTAAATTTGCCCTAAATTCTAGACTTCCTGATCCTGCATGTCCAGCCTCCTTGGGACCCCTGATAGGATTTTGGCAAGGAGTTCGTTTCATTCATGCTCACCAGCTCGGATGCCAATACTATGGGCTAATCTGTGGGTGCACCTCTCCTTTGTGTGCTGAAACTGCATAGGCGGCAGCTGAAACACAGGCGATTGTCGTGTGCATGTTGGGTCTCAGTCGCTGGTTGAAGGCATGATAGCGGAACGATGACAGTACAGTAGCGGCTATCTCGGTGATGATTCGATGATGGTCATGCTGACGACGTTGCCAAGGTGATGTGATGATCAAGTCCGGACGCGAGTTGTTGCAGGAATGCGTCCCTGACAAGCGAAGGCTTCGCAGCCCTCTGCCAATCTGCCTGATCTGGGATTGACCTCCTACGACCACGATCCAGCAGAACAAGAAGTATCTTCGAGCACTGGGACGCTCGGATTCGGACACACGGGCTGCGTTTTAAATGTGGGGGGGGGCGCAGTTTGACGTCATAAGCCGTTTCAGCAAAAAGGTGCCTATTGACAACTTCAGTCGTAATTTCAGTCTTTTACCCCAGCACGAGAGAACCGCTTGTCAAACACGTGTTCAAGTATGTTGGTCCAGCGATAGTAAACGAACACAGTGCTGCTGGTCGTGGTTTCGCTCCCGGCGAAAACGTTCGACACCCGGACGCTCCGTTCGGAATGGTGCCGGGCCTGGCAGAGGCAGGCGAGGCCAATAGGGGCTTTGATAATTAGCATAAGGTGTTTTGGGGTACCTTACATTATAACTGTAATGAAAAAATCCCAGAACAGTATGGGTAACAACCTACATACAGTCCCGCTGTCCTTGTCAGGCCTGGATGTCTCAGCTCGATGTTTAAACTCCAAAACCCAGCCAGTGCCCTGAATAATATTGAAGGGGACTAAGTTATGGGGTCCCTATGTCGTTTTTTAAGTCTCTTCGGCTCAAGAAATAGACTGCGAGAGCTTTCGGTATACATCACCCCCACCCCCGAGCCCCCGCCGAAGGCCTCGAACCGGAAAGCTCCTGGGCTTGGGGTTTCGGGTTCAGGGGTTGAGGGTTTAGGGAAGTTTAGGGTTTAGGGTTTAGGGTTTAGCGAAGTTTAGGGTTTAGGGTTTCGGGCCTCGTGGGACTGCTTCGTAGCTTTAGGTTGGGGTAGGGGGGATGTTTGGGGCTTAGGCTTAGGGTCTGGGGCCTCAGGGTTTGGGCCGGTTTGGGGCTATAAGGGTTTAGGGTTTTGGGCTTTCGACGGGTAGGGGTGGCCATCATATAATCAGGTATTGCAGCTAAGGGTTTGAAGGGTTTGCGGGCTGGAAGAAATAGACTCCGCGTCGCGAGGGGTTTTAAAAGGGTTTTAAGGTTTCCTGAATGTGCCATAGTACAGCCTCGGAAATCAGTTAGGGAAGGAGCTTGGGGGTCCGTAAGCTATAAAGACGCTACTAACAGTCACTAACAACCGCAACAAGAACCAACAACCAACACCAACGCCAACGCCAACGCCGCCACCACCAACCACAACAACAACAACAGCAACAGCAACTGCAACAACAGCAGCGACAGCAACAACAAAAAAAATACAACCACCACCAACACCAACACCACCATCACCACCATCACCATCACCAGCAACAACAACAAAACAAACAAGCAAGCAAGCAAGCAAGCAAGCAAGAAAGCAAGAAAGCAAACCAACAACAGCAGCAACAACAACGACAACCACAACCACGACCACAACCACGACAACAACAACAAAGTGTTTGATGAAAACAACATCATCGTCACCATGAGGGGGTCTTAATCAAATTCTTTAGAATATGGTTTACCATGGAAGGTCAACTTTACAGGAAGGCAAGGGATACTGTTGCTAATTAGAAATGGCTAAACTGCTGAACCCTATCAACACCCGCTTAAGACCCTTATAGATACCGATAAAACCCTATGATCATGCCTAGTATTCAAACCTCCATGTTAACACGTCCCTGCCAGAGCTCAGTTCCGCCGCGAACGCGGCGAGTTGCCAATGCCCTGCTCGAGCCTAGACAAGGACTGGCTCAAGCTTGGACTTTGTTGTTGTCTCAGTGGATTTATCGGTTTGCGGATCGGTTTAGGGCTTTTCCGCGTTTTATTGAGCTTATCGGGTCTAAGATTTTTGAATGGTTTGACAAGGCTCTACAAGCTTTAGCGTTTCCACCGTCAAGTTGAAAGATTTAGCGTGTCAGGATCCTCTGGTTTGAGCATGGTCACGGCTTCATACACGAGTCTGACAACTTGGGCAAACTAGCCCTCTAGTTGTTCAGGTCAGACACCCTTATAGAAACCCTTGAAATCAGGAACCCTGTAAAGTGGTTCCCTCGAAAGGCAGATCTCAGGAGTCAGGGCTTGGAGACTTCCGGGTGTCGGTTGTGCATGGGTCGGTACTCGCTCCTGGCCCTTTAAAAAAGCCTCTGAACAATATTCGTAAATAGGCCCCTCTTAAGCTCAATAAGTGAACATGTAAAAAATCCCAAGAGTGGCGTTCCGGATCTGGGGCTCAGGGACTTAGGGTGTTGCAAGAGGCCGACGGTTCAGGGTTTACGCTCTCGCAACTCGGACTCTGCCAGACGAGGTCTCTCGGTTCGCATCGGACACGACTAAGGCTCGAGCTGCGGCATCCGAAAACACAAGGTAAGGCCACAAAGTACCCGCAGCTGGGGCACCAACTCTAGGATGCTTCGACCCGACAAGCAGCACTACAGGATCTACGCAATGTGTCCACATTTTCTCTCCACTCAACGAAGTCTGGTGTGCTGTTGAGGTCGATAGGGTTTCGGGCAAAGTCTGGTTTAGGGTTTGAGGTGTAAGACCACAGACACGCCATCAGCCCCCGCTCCGCTTATACGCAACTTTAACTCCCTTCCGGTGTGCTTCTGAATACCTAAGTAAATACCTATGTATGCACCCTTCTAATTGCTTCTTAGAACCTAAACCAACTTCTTAGAAGCCGAAATACCTTTCTCCGGGAAAGTTGCCTCTGGCGCCGTAGCGCCCACCCGGACTAGTGCCCTCACTTCCAGCACTGCGAGAGCCCGGTCATGGAGAAGGGGAGGACCTACCTTTGGTTAGTAGGGAATGGAAGAATGGTAGTAATAGTAGCTATAATTGTACCTCAATTCCTCCATTCCCTACTAACCAAAGGTAAGAGGAAGCCAAACTCCTCCTGCTCCTCCGCGTCGAGGCAGCCATAGCCTCGCCGATTGCGTTCAACCGGAGCCTCCTGCGCATTTTTTCCCTCCTACCTAGCAAGGACGAGCCCGCATTGCAGGGTTACTCCGGGAGCGCATTTAGGGTTTAGGGTTTAGGGCGTTTAGGGTTTAGGGTTTAGGGTTCGTTTAGGGTTTAGGGTTTAGGGCATTTAGGGTTTAGGGCACATCGGCCTGGATTCTGGAGCTGGGCATGGCCCGCTGCGGCGGATGGGGCGCTTTGAGAGGCTTCGCCTCGCCTCTCCGCCTGCCGACTCCCTGGTGCTTAGTGTAGGAACCTGATTAAGAAACCTTGGGGCCTTTATTCGGGGTTCCTTTAAAGGGGTCTATAAGGGTTACTATAAGGGATCTATAAGGGTACTACAAATGTAGGAACCTGATTATGAAACCTTGGGCCTTTATTAGGGTTCCTTGTATGAATCCCACTATTTTGGGGGTTATAGGCCCAGGGTTTCTTAATCAGGTTCCTACATTAGTAAGGAATGGGGGGATGGATCCTTACAGTAGTCCCTAAAATATCCCCAATAGTAGTCCCCATAACCCATTCCCCCATTCCCTAGCACATGCTGTGAAGAAGCAGCGTCCACAAGTGGATTCGGAGCGCAGCAAGTCCGCAAATGGCCCCGCAGCACTGCTTGAGCTCGGTTCTGTGTTTAGGGTTTAGGGGTAAGAAGACAACATCGAGGACCCTGCCTTCAAGAAAGCCTGGAACTAATCGCATCAACCCCAAAGCCCGAAGCTGACTCCGTTAACACCCCTAACCCCTAAACCCCCTATACCCCCTAAACCCCCAAACCCTAAACCTTAAACCCCTAAACCCCAAATCCAAGAGTCGAGGTCCCAGACTCCAACATCCCTGAGGCCGCCTTAAACCGTCATAGTCATAGTACCTCAAAGCCCAAGACACAAAACCTCAACCCTACAAAAACAAAAACCCTCAACCCCAAACCCCTAAACCCTACCTAAGTCCAAACCTGCTCCAAACACCAGAGAAGCCGAAGGACTGGTTGGCGAAGCTTTTGATCATGGTCTGCACTGCTTCGAACTTCTGCTCCTTTGAAGGATCGGGGGTGAGGGTTTCGACTCGCACACTCGCTCACGCAGGCACGGCTTCACTGTCTCAGCTTAGGGGTCTGAGGTTTTGGGCCTGGCGGTTCGGAGACTGCGACGTGCCGCCGGCAGTGCTTGGTCAAACTGCTAAGAAAAGCCGGCTATGAGGCAGCTCCAAGGCTTAGGCGCTCGGTGCTGGATTGTAGAACCCCAATAACTTCAAACCTTTCTACCCCGATCTGCAGGGCCGGAATAAACTCAAGGCTTGCTGTTATCCCCTCCTTCGTGTCCATCTTGCCCATGTAGTGCCGGCGCACGTGCTCCGTCCTGGTTTCGAGCGAAAATACTCGGACTTCTTCATTTTGCGGATCAAGGCTTGGGGTGTCGGTTGGGGATCAGAGTCTATGCGTGTTGGTATGTCGACTACACCCTCCAGTTGTAGACACAGGACCGCTGTGTAGCATCTTGTCATATATCATGTAGTGGTAGCCTCCTCTTCACATACCACCTGCTTGATGCAATCAGCACTAGGCCGGTCCATGTTTCGGCTTCGGCTTGCCCGAAGGCGTCAGGAGAGGGCTGACACGGATTTTGCGGGTGTGTGGGCAGATAAGCCAAAGTCCTTTGGTCGCCTGTCTGTCTTCTTGTCGGGCGAGTCTAGCCACCCACACCAGATACATCCATCCGCTTTTAGTAGTCTGTCCAACATAAACACGGCAAATACAACAAAAAACATCATAGTTTGGACTAATATACTACTGTTCTTAATGTGTCCAGTATCCTAGGGGAACTAATGGTTAACCTGCTGGATACCATGGGGGGTTGCAGTACACCTCGAAAAAGGTAAAAGGTTACCCAAGTTGCTACTGAGTGTTGCTAACCATGAACCAGAGCCGGGGCTGCAGCCCTGAGCCGAGTAAGTTGAAGCCTAGATGAGGTCGAAATAAATCTACGGATAAACAAAACGAGTGCCCTGAGATGTCCCTCCCCCCTCAAGCCTCCTGCTATAGGAATGGCAACCCTCACTATCACAACCGTGCAGAACAGCGGTGCTTGTGTTGCTACGGGCAACATACGTACATAACACAAGAGTGCATGACAGCAGCTAGGACGAGACTTGCAGATAGAAGTCCAGTAAATTTGCCAAGCGTCACAAAAAAAAAAAGCTGCTCCGCCCGACCCAGGTCGCTCCTAGACCCGAACCCCGAACCCCAACCCCTACAGCAGCCCTTAAAGGCTTTTTTTTCAGGTTTAGGGTTTAGGGCTTCCTACAGGAGCCCTTAAAGGCCCTAAGCCCGAACCCAAAACCCGAAACAGCAACCCCCAAAAAAGGCAACAAAAACGAGATCCCACAGCCCGACCACAGTGAATCCACCACGGACCGACACTTCCGTAAACACAGGGAGGGTGTGGGGGGGGCGGGGGGAGGGGGGAGGTTTCGGATATTCAAGGTTAAGGATTTAGAGTCTGGGTCTGGTGCTTGAGGTGTTAGGGCTTTAGGGCGTCAGGGTTTAGGTTCCGGGCAAAAGGCACTAGAACTTAGCTGAGTTTAGTGCAGTGACATAGTAGCTGGGCCTGACTTCTGTGTACCAGTTCATGAAGATCTGCATCGTGAGGATATCTTCCTGCCATGGAAGAGTAAGGGGCCGTCAGTACCTTCAAAATCCCCGAAACAGATCCGAAATCCCAAGCCTTACACTGAGCCCCCAACCCTAAATCGCGTAGCCGCGCGGTTCTGAAAAGGAACCCTTCACCCTAGACCTCTTTCTAACAACGGACTGCAATGCGTTACGTCTTGGTTCCCTGTAGCCTGGGCCTGATAGCCCAAACCCTGGGGTTGGATCGGTGACAAACTTCGTTCCAAGAGTGCACGGCCCCCCCAAAGCCCTACTGGGTATCGGCTCGTCCTAAACGCTCCGTAGCCTGTGCGATGCTATGGGGCAGTAAATTGAGGGTGCGCGAAATATTGAGTGATGGTGCGTGCTTCGCAGGGTCTCGAGACAGCTGTTGGTATATAACTCGATGAGCAACATGAGCAGTAGCATGTTCATGAAGGATTGAGGCTGCACGGTACACAGGCTACGGTTCGTATAAGTTTCTTGAACCTTGAACGGCAGGTGCCTTGTGCTAAACTGGGTTGTCCATTCTGCAGAAAATAAAATCAGAAGCACCCTATACTATGTCCTATAGTCCTTTGATAGGAACCGCTGAGTGCAGATACCTACTATTGGATCTGCCTAACCTGTGGTTTACCTCTACAGTGAACGGTTAAACTCATCAGTGCCGCGGTTCCTGACCCTTTCCCTTCAGGGTTTTTAAGATTACGTATGATGTTGCAAGATTCTGGCTAAACCCTAGCACCTGAACCCTTAAGCCCATGCTGGACGCGCCCCCTTTTGACTGTTCCACTACCATCCCGGCAATCGCTCAAGTCATTGCATGCGTGGCACCCAACTCGGATAAGGGGCTAAAGGAAGTTGAAACAACCATGAAACTCCAATGCCTCACGCCGACCTGTAGTTTCACCTCTCCCAGAACACAAAACTAAATCATATGATCCGTGCTCCGTATTACAAGCATTCCAAATAAAGCACCCTTGTATTCTGGAAACCTATCTTTGAGGGGTTCGGGTCAGCTTTATGCCAATCATGCCCATGAAACTGTCTAAACAGCCGCCACAGCGGGTATGAAGGCAGAGCTACATTTCAGGATTTAATTTTAGACTTTTGGGGCTGAAGAGAGCCATGTGCTAAAGCAGGTCAGAACGCTGCGCCAAAGGCCGACAGCGGAATCCTCATGAGAGCGGATGTCCTATCCAAAGGCGTAAAGTTGATGGCTCGGGTTCGGGGAGCCCGATATTATCCCAAGAGTAGACTGGGTTTAAAATCCTCAGCCCGGCATAGCCGCCAACGGGTCGCCTGCATGTACCCGTTCCGCTTGCCGAAGCTCTTCGCCGTGGCTTTTTGCCTGTCTCGGGACAACATTCACTAGAAGACCTCTTTAAACCGTTCATGGTACTTTCCTAAACCCTAAACCGATTGGGGTTGAGTTTAGGGTCTCTGCGGCTGTTCTAAGTTCAAGGTTGGGTTAGGATTTAGAGTTTTGGTTCAGGGCTGCATGCTCTTGTCTCCGACAGTTTCGGACCTCAACTTGTGTACGGAAAGACTCCCACAGTCTCCTTCCCATTGCTATAGAGTCATAGCTAACGGTTCTTCGATGCTGCTTGAGGGCTGTTCGTGCTACCTGTCGTTCCTACCCTATACTTGGAGGGTCATGGGTAGTTCTAAGTGGGGTTATAAGTCCCCTAACATGGGTTATAAGTACAGTTACTCTACTTATGACTTGCCATGAACCTCCAAGTACCCCTAAAGTATTGTCGAGGCGCTGCTTCTTAAGGTCAGTGTTGGCCTATTCGTCATCGTGGTTACAGTCTGGTGCTTAGTAAGGAATGCGGAATGGATCCTTACGGTAGTCCCTATATACTTCCCAAGAATAGTCCCCATAACCCACTCCCCCATTCCCTACTGAGGACCAGACAGGCTACCATGGGTGAGGCAATAGGTGCTACCGCTTGTTTCAGGCACTTCTGCCGCCTCAATTCCACAATGCAGAACCCGAAATCCAAAGTCCGCAACACATTAAACCTTAAACCCCTAAACCCCCAATTTTGGGTGGGAGAGACTTTGAGCTTGCCCTCAACCCTAAACCTCTAAACCCTTTATGCATCCAGGCCTGTTGCGACTGCCGGGTACCCTCAGTCCCACCCAAACCTTTCAAGACAGAATGTCAAGCATGCGACCACTCTCAACAATATCGCACATAAGAACTGGTCCAAAATCTGGCAGGCTTCGCGTGTGAAGAGCATGCCAATCCGGATGGCATCGCAGAGCCAAGCTTCGAGGCTCACCAAGATCGCAGCGATTCGGCTATTGAGGAAGTCGGTGTGATGGGCAGAGCGCCTGTTCCCGCATCCAAGAGCTGTAGCTGCCGTCGGAGTCGGTGATTGGCACCTCCTCTTCTAGATTCTAGCTGTCCAAGCTTTCCAAGCGGGGCCAGCTCCAGGAGTCTTGGTCCTTTTTTGTAATCAAGCAAGTCGACGTTCCTCGTCTGTTTTTTCTGCGTCAGCCTCTGCAAACCCTACAGTACACCCCTAAACCCTCAACCCCAAACTGCCTTTAAACATCCGGATCTCCCCGATAGAAAGAAATCGAAGTTCAAAACCCTCCCCAACAAAACCAGCATTCACAAGCGACGCGAATGCAGCCCTGCATGCGACTGGTATCACCGTTGCGGTGCAGTGTCTTTGGTTAAGGTTGTTCTTATATGTGTCCATGGTTTTGATCTTGTTGTTTGTGCATGTCGGTGTAAAACCGTCGACACTGGCATCAAACAGGTGCTGGCACAAGTGTTGGCAGGTGTGCTTCTGCTACTTTCTGCTACTCGCTCTCTGACTAGTCCTACTCTAGCTGCTGTCGCTCCCGTTGCTCTGGGTAAAAAAAATGTATATATATATATAGCATTGTTCTTACTGGGGCCAGGGCCTACGCTCGAGGCCGAGGGTTTCAGGTTTGAGGTGAACCCAAAGATCCCTAAGCATGAAAAACTTAAAACCACACGCCCCAAACCGCTAAAGTCCTGAAAAACTCTCGGCGGGCCTGGTACTCAAGGCCTTGATCTGCTCCTGCTGCGAGTTGATGGTCGCCTGCTGTATGAAACTCTGGTACAATCCCGAAGGGATTAAGGGGTTTAGGAGTTGTTTGGTTCTCCACACGTTCTATAGGGGCTGGAACAGGGGTTCTATGATGTAAGACAAGTTTACGGCCACCCATCATCCTCATGTCGCAGCTGGGAGTGCGGGGAGGGCACGGCTACGTCGCTAGGGGTCTTATTGAGGTGAAAAAGCCGGGGAAGGATCCAACAAGCAGACCTCTTAAGTGGTTTCCTCTCCACTGCCATTTTGTGGGTTAGGACCAGGAAACAAAACGACCCCAACACAGATTTGATTAGAAAGAACAATATCCCTAGCTGCAACTTCAATGAGATGCCGACAGATCTTATGAGAAACGTCAGCACGGCCCGAAACACTACTAGCATCTTCTCAGAAATCATTCACGTCAGACCCTGCCTGAACCCCCAACAGGCCTACCTTCTTTAGACGCTTGATGTCACATTGGAGCAGAATACTTCAGGAGTTCTTGAGGATCCCACAGTCCATCATCAAAGCCGCGTCGCTCAAACGTACGACGATCTCCTTAACTTTCCTTTCGCCTCCCACGTCTTTCACTCCAGATCTGAAGGCTTGCCCAGACAGATGCTCCAGTCTCTGACGAAACTGCGAAATGCTCGGCGCCAGAGACTCGTCCTCCCCTTCAGCTTCCAGACAGCCAAGCTCCCTCAGAGCGCGCATTAAGCCCAACAAAAAACTCCAACTGTACATGAGGGACTGGTATTACACCACCAGTGCAGATAGAGCAAACAACCTCCTCGTGACTCAGACACATTGGCAGTTTGTTTCCAGGGTGCAGTAGCTTGGAGAGCATGTCGTGTCCGAGCTGCACAGCTGGTATTTAAAAAAGCTGTTTCAGACATGTTGGTTTATAGGTTTGGTTAACTAAACATAGGTTTGTTAGGTGTTTCAAAATACATGGTCAGGTTTCCGGGTCTTGAAAAACCCTAGGTGTTTGAAAAATCCGTTTAGGGTCCTCTTTACAACAGTGCCGTACGATTTTGGGGGACCTAAGGACCCTACTTCAGACAACTAACCATCTGTAGGCTCGTGCTCGCCCGTAATTCAGCTGCTGAAGAGCCAAACTTGTAGCCATTTCCTAGCAACCCAAAACACTCTACGCCCTCCCTCCCTCCCTCCTTCCCTCCCTCCCTCCCTCCCTCGCTCTCTCTCTCTCTCTCTCTGCCAGAACACCCTAAGCCTTAAGACCCTAAGCCCTAAAACCCTTTAAAGCCCTGGGCGCTTCTTCGGGAGCCTCCACGGCCCGGGTTCGCGCGCCAGCCTTGAAGTCCTCCGTTCGCGGGGGCTTGGGGGCTTTATGCTGAGGTAGAAGGTTTAGGGTTTCCTCAATAATTAGAATAGGGTTCCTTTAAAGGGCTGTATATAAGGGCTACTATAAGGGATCTATAAGGTTACTATAATATAAGGGCCTTAATAATTAGAATAGGCTTAATCAGGTTCCTACATGAATAATCATACTAATAACAGTGAAACAGTAATAATAAGAATGATGATATTCGTTATGATCTAATGTTAATAGGGGGGCCCGAGAAACCCTGGATCTTTATCAGCTTCCTACTTGTTTTCCACCCGCTGCGCTGACGAGGGCTTGAGCTTCAAACCCTGAACTGCACACCCGAACAAGCCTGAGACCTAATCCACGACCTGAGCCCTAAACAACCTAGCTTCTTCGGGCTCCCAAAGGACGATTTCCATCTATCCTCTAACCGCTACAAGTAGAGTCTTTAGGGCTCAAGCCCCCGGGGCCCTGGTTTCGTCGAAGACATGATAAGCTTAGTACTACACGCGATTGGCTAGATGATTATGGTAGGTTTGGGCTTTATGGGTTTGGGCTTATTGGTCATAGTAGGCTTTGGGGGGGGGTATGTTACAATAGCTTTTGTTTATAGAGACTTAAAGATATGGACATTCATGTGTAAAAGATTGCTGGACTTGGAAGGCAGGGCTATAAGCAACACAACTAAATTAGACTTCTATCTGCTTACAACCCCAGTCAAGCTATTGCTACCCCTACTGACCCAAAAACGAAATCCCCCAACCTCCAAGTAGCTAAGAATACAGAGTACTTGCCCACTGAAGGCTGACAGGCCTCAGAGTCCCCAATCATAAACCCTACATTAAACCCAAAAAACCCTGAGCCCCAAAACCTCAAACCCCGAACCCTAAACTCTGAACCCTGTAAACCCTGCACCCCACTATGGATTTCTGACGGGCTCCGAAAAGCCACGAGTCGAACGCTCCCACCACATCCCAAACCCCAAAACCCGAAATAACTTCTCTTGCTCGGAGGAAGCCGAGATGTCCCCCGGCCTCTGACCAGGCGGTAAAGACGGAGTGAACCAAGCCGGACCTTAGGGCGCGCTCAAGGGCCTAAATTAAGGATTCCAGGGTCCAGCGTCTCAGGGTTTGGGGTTTGGACCTGGGGGTAAGGCTTTTTAAGGGCCTTCTACGGGTTTTTTAAGGCCCTTGAAGGATCTTAAGAACCCTTCCCCTAAACCCTAAACCCTTGAACACCCTAAACCCTGCCTGAACCGCTAAACCCCTACCCTAAACCCTAAACCCTAAACCCCTACCCTAAACCCTTACCAAAGCAAGACTTACGGCCGAGGGGCTCTGTGGCCCCTTGCATCCTTTGGAGCATCTCACGGGCGTTGTCCGTCTTCCTGGGAAGCTCAAAGCTCCGGCTTTTAGGGGTTGAGGGCTTAAGGGTTTAGGGGTTAAGGGTTTAGGGGTTTAGGGTTTAGGGGCTCAGGCAGGGGTTTAGGGGTTTAGGGGTTTAGGAGTTAGGAGTTTAGGGGTTTCGGGTTTAGGGGTTTAGGGGTTTCGGGTTTAGGAGTTTAGGGGTTAAGGGTGAAGGGTTTAGGGGTTTAGGGTTTGGGGGTGTTAGGGTTTAGGCTTGAGGCTTCTTGCCTCTCTCGGTCATTGTGTATTTGCTGCACTCGGTCACGTCCAGAACACCCGGGTGTGACCTGTATGGTTTAGGGTTTATTTGGCTTAGGCTTGAGCTGTCGAGTTTGGAGTTTCAGTAAGGGTTGAGGGTTTAGGGCTACCTAAACCCACTGTGAGGGTTTTGGCTGTTGGGTGGGATCAAATGTGACCCCTCAGCGGTTGCTTTGCATGACCAGGAGGAGCCCGAAAAGTGGCAGAAGGGGATAGAAAACTCATGATGCATGATATATAACATGTTGCTGTTGTACATAATGGTGTATTTCATAGTAACTACATGGTGTATACCATGCACAATATGTCGTATATCATACATAAAATGATACTGATCCACTGTATGGCTGAAGATCAAATCAGGCTTCAACACGTAAGAGTCCCGGGGGAAGAGCTTTCTGTTGCCCGAACCCGAACCCTAGATCCGTGCCGTGCGCAGAGCGAACCCCGGAACCAGTAGACAAATGAGACCAGGAGCGATGCTACCAACACTTGTGCTGGGTGCTAATCATAGAAACAATGGCAACACAACCCCAAACCCAGCACCCACTACCCACACAAAACCGCAACAACGGTGAGCTCCTTGTTTCTGTACGTCATCATGCCAAACCTCGATCCCACGAATCGCAAACATCCTTCTAGCCTGAACGGTGAACCCTGAAACACGAAAGCAAGACTCCTAACCAGAAAACCCTGGGCACCGCAAAAACAATCTTAGCCCTGAAACCCCTCTCCCTGTTCGCATCCAGTCTGTGGGCACGGAAATCCCAAACCCGAAAAGCAAGAAACCACAAAACTGCAAGAGCCCCATACAAACCCGTTTTTCATCAGGACTTGTGCGCCTGCATCCTGAACATTACTTCCAGAATGCAAACATAAACTCCTATAGGTCCCTAAACGCTAAACCCTAAACCCCAAACCCTAAAGACCCTACACCCTAGACCCTAAACCCTAAGCCCTAAAGCCGTGGGTCCTCTTCATGTACTCCCGGACTTTGACTTCCGAGGCTTTCACTGCATCTTCAAACTCCTCCAAACTTTTCTGTTTTTTAAACGTCCCTTTTTCTCCTCCAAACTTTTTAGGGTTTAGGGTTCAGGGTCTTCGGCTTTTTTGGTTTAGGGTTTCGGGCTTATAAGGTTTCAGGGTCCTCGGCGTTTTTTGGTTTCGGCACTCACTCTCAAACGTACCGGGCGAGGCATGTGGGGTTTAGGGTTTAGGGCTTCGGGTTTACTTCTAATTTGAGGCTGTAAATCAAGGTTGTATGAGGATTGTATAGGGGTGTCATGCGGTCGAAATTCGTGCAGGGTTTCAGGATTTAGAGCCCTGGGGTTTAAGGAATTCTCTTGGCTTTGGGTTTGCGCTTTCCCTGCGGTGTGGATTGGAGGGCTCCAAGCTTGATGCTTCGGGTGTGCACCAAACCGAGAGCAGCTTCACAGATCGAAAGTCCCTAATATAGGGCCTTAATATTTAGAATAGTGCTTTTGTTGCCGACTATACTGGGATTTTTCCGGAAAGGAACTTTACGGAAGGGCACTACGAATTATTCAGGCCCGCATGTTAAGCCTTCCCCAGCATCATCATAAGCAAATATGTTGGGCGCCTGAGTTGTCGGAAACAAGGGAGAGCAACCTCTTAGGGTTTCGGGTTTTAGGTGGCGTCCTGCGAGTTTTCTTGTGCTCTCGTGTCTCGACAGAAGAGAATGCAACTAGCCCTCTCGGCCCAAGGCTGCAAGTTTCAAACGAACATATGTGACTATCGTGTTTGTATATATATATATATATATGTATATATATATATGTATATATACGTATATCATCACGTCCTGAAAGGTGCGACAAGTATCTTCGAAAGAAGAAGTGCGTTCCTGCGCTCTCAACCCTAAACCCTAAAACCCTACACCCTAAACCCAAAACCCAAGACTCCGGAGGCGGGAGCTCCTTGTTTTTGCGGTACTCTGCTAGCCAGTTGATCCACGCGCCCAACACTAGGGCCATCATGGCTTCATCTTCGCCTGTACAGTACTAGTTGGTAGGTTTGGAGCTTTAGGGTTTTAGGGTGTAGATCTCTGAACTAAAAGTTGACGGCCGTTTAATTTAGGATGTAGGGTTCTAGGTTTTGGTTTTGGCTTATACGGCTCATGGATTTCAAATCTACGGGGGAAGGCTTCCAATTTTACCTGCACACGCCTTGGGGACCCTTGTTTCTTCATCTCAGACTGCGAACCGCGGCTTTACGGGTTTGAGGCTTGGGATGGAGAAAGGGGACACATGAAGCTGGCGAAGTACAGTGGAACTGCATTGGAAGGCATGCTTTCAAGGCTCGTGAGGCCCTTAGGCCTAAGGCAGGTTTTGGGTCCGAGTTTAGGCTTTTTGGGGGGGGGCGCTGTCCCTGCATGGCTTCATGGGTTCTTGGGGCTGCAAGTTCTGAAGATTCACGGCTTCGCCACGGTGTTACATGAATGGCCATAAACCGAGTTTTCTTGCGTAGTGACACTATGTCTAGAGAGTCCAAAACCCTCTCGAAACTCTCAGAATAATTCTGCAGTACAACACGACAATATCTTCTGCATGCACAAAGCTGAAACAAAAGGCTCCGTGGGTACGAGTTTCAGTGTTCATGCCCTACAGTTCGCCTCCAGTAAGGCCGAAGCTTCCCCCAGTGAACCCTCAGACAAAACTCCAAATCAACAACCCTGCATGTCTTTAGGAGGTAATATAGGGGTCCTAATACGTAGAATTATAATGAGGAACCACCAAAATAGTATTGGTAATTATTTAGGTCCCTAAATTAGGGTGTAAGGTATGGGGATTAAGGTCGGCCTTCACACCCCCAGCTCAGAAACAGCTGCTGCTGCAACTGTGACCAGTGATTCTGATTCTCTCATGTTTCTGGACAGCAGCTATATGTAGCCCTCCCGGACGAGAGTAAGGAGAGGGGCTGACGGCCGACTTGAACAGAATTCATTCGTAGGGCCGGGAAACACTGTGGTCCTATGACCAGCGTGTAGCATACTCGGTGGCAAGGTGGTCTAGTCTTGTTCAAATGCTTGCCCGCTCGAAACCCCAAAGCCCGAAAGCCCGAAACCCAGAGATGCTATGCTTCACCAAACCTGTAGTAGCTGCTACCGGCATAGAAGTTGTCGTGATAGTATTCGCATTTGTCGTGCAGTAGCAGCAGAAGACGGGGCGCTGGTGGTGGTGGTGGTCGTGGTGGTGGTGGTGGTGGTGGTGGTGGTGACTCGCGGTATCGATAACAATGACAAGCCAGGGCGGAGTAGCGCAGTAAATTGGAGCCTGCAGTCATGCGCACCATGCTCTTCTTGGCATTTTCTTTCCTGAGGTCACGTGCTGTCTTTGGATTGAAACGAGGCCTATCGGCACTGAGCTACTATTGTCGAAACTACCAAACTCACAGCCGAAATCCGGTAACTCTCGTTAAGGAGGTGGAGAAGTAGCGAATCCCTTGGTTTTGCCACTATTTTGCCACTCACAATGAACAAAAAGTATAGTTGGATCACTTGTGGGGTTTAAGGCGTCGGGCTTGGGGCCATGAATGCTACAGGGCTTTGGGGGGCCGACCCACCTGGGCGAGGTGTCGGGGGTTTGCTAGACTGTGAGACTCGATCTGGCATATCTCGAACATAGGGGATGCCTTATTTTGGGGGGGGCCCTTATAATGATCCTACTATTTAGGGCACGATATATAGCAATTTTTTGCCTCCTGGAAAAACTACTATATATCGTGCCCTAAATAGTAGGATCATTATATAGTAATTAAGGTCCTCTATTTCCGGAAATCTCTGCATTAGACGCGAAACCAACATAAACAAACGAAGCTCTTTCCTCGTGACCGCAAAAGAACCCGCGTGTCGAACCCTTTCTGGAACTCCTGCTTGGAGGTTCATGGGTAGTTATAAGTGGGGTTATACAGGTTCCTTTAAGGTTCCCCTTAAAGGCATCTATAGGGATTCTATAAGGGTATAGGTTTTGAGGGTTTAGGGGTCAGGGTAGTTATAAACTGGGGTTATAAGTCCCCTAATATGGGTTATAAGTATAGTTACCCTACTTATAACCCTACTTATAACTACCCATGAACCTCCAAGTGATTCCTCTTCCGCAGACCCGAAGCCCCGACATAGGCTGAAACATGAGAACGGAGACCTTAGACCCTGAGGAGAATTTAGGCTTTAGGGCCTATGGGCGTGTAAGGTTTAAGTTTAAGGTTCTATAGGGTACTCCTCTGAAAGACACAACCTGCGGGCTTCACGGAAGCAACCTAACCTGAACTTAGGATAGCAACTTGAACTTTGTAGGATTTGGAGAATTGGAAAAGTCTTCTGTGCGCATGAACTAATGCCTACATATACGTCGTGAGACCTACCCTGAAAACGATCTGCACATAAACGACACGGACGCATAAAGTAGGCTTAAGCATTCAGGGATCCAGGATTTAGGACCTTGTGCTTACGGTTCAGAGTCTGCATTCCAGGCTCTGTGCGACCTTCGCATTGGAGAGCTTCGCGCGGGCGGCCTTCTTCGGTTTTTTGCGGCTTCGGGAACTGGCCAGGGGATCGGAAAACGACCGAGATTCGTACTGACATTCGCGGTGGCGCCGTGCAGTTCTAAGGTCATCGCCGCATTCCACTGGGTGCTGTTTGAAACGACTGTGGTCACAAGTTCTGAAGTGCAATTTGAGAGAGCGGAGATGGCAAGCAAGCACAACGAGGACCAGTACCAGTACCAGTACCAGTACCAGTACTACTACTACTACTACTACTTTTTACTACTCACTCTCTTCAAAGGATCAAGCCCAACCTGAGAGCACCCGTTCGAGACATCTCGGGCCGTGCTTGCTTGAGCCCCTGCTCGAATTCACGTGGTTTAGGGTTTAGGGATTAGGGTTGAGGGTTTAGGGTTTAGGGCGGTCTAGGGAATAAGGGTCTGACGCTCACACTCTCTGCTGCAACGCAGTCTGCAGATATGCTTGCAGAGCCCTACAACCTGCGCTCAAAACCCAAACAAACCCTGCGCACGAAACCCTGAACCCTACAATCCTGACTCCGGAGTCAAGGGGCGCTGTTCCTTAAGCGCTCCTTTTCAGGCGGGTTGGTACCAAGGGTTACCAAAACTCGTTCAGGGCGTTCAGATGCTGTCTGGGTTTAGGGCCTCACTCCCTGGTTCTCAGTAGGGAATCGGGGAATGGATCCCTATAGTAGTCCCTATCTAAGCCCCAATAATTGTCCCCATAACCCATTCCCCCATTCTCTACTAAGAACCAGACAGTTCAGGGTTGTTCAGGGTTGCGGCTTGGGGCCTCCCCCCTGCACATGTCCTCGGGTGCTAAGGGAAGCGAGCCAGATCAGGCCTTGCCACTTCGGTTTGAAGTAACCAGGGAGAAACACAGAAAATGGCACAGACGTGGATTTCATAATGGTTCCCTTTATGTAACAGGTCCCAGAAAAAGCATTAAAGTATGGTACTCCCAAGCCCAGTAAAGCTTGACGCTCCAAACCGCCGAAAGCCCAAGCCCTAGAGCCTAACTCTAAATCACTCAAATCAAACACTACAGCAACCCCAAACCCTAAACCCCAAAGCCCCAATTGCAAAACCGTAAACCCGCAAAGACACTGGCCTTAACCCCAGCAGCCTCAACCTCTGAACGCCGAAAGCCCTGAACCTAAAAGATCCGGGACCTAAACCCTAAACCCTAAACCCCTAAACCCCCAAACCCCTAAACCCCCAAACCCCTAAACCCCCAAACCCCTAAACCCTAAACCCCTGAAGCCTCAACCCCTTGAAGCCTAAACCCCCCAAAACCCTAAGGCCTTGAGCTTTGCAGCGGCTTCGCGGGATTCTGCCTCCATGTAAACATACCTGACTTAGATGCTGGGCTCATAATTAGGGGTACCTTATTTTGGGGTCCTTATAATAAGGATCCTATTATTTAGGGTACTATATTAGGGTCCCCTATTGAGTTCATAAGCCCCAAAAAGTGTACACTTTCAGTTTTATATGGGGTAATATTATCCCAAAAAGTGTAAAGTGTATCCACTCAGCTACTAAGCTGAAAAGGCGAGCTCTGCGTTTTTGTAGGGTTTAGGATTTTCCCCCTCGCATGGCTGGGATCAATGGCCACCTAGAGTTTGGGGAAGAAGGGTTAGGGTTTAGGAACTAAGGGTTTAGGAATCAGGGTTGGGCTTGCAAGGATTCTTGGGGTTGAGGGTATGTTGGGGTGTAGGGCGGCTGGGGAGCCCGAAACTCTCTTTTCATGAGGTGTCTAAACTGCAAGCTGTTTCATATTCGAGAAGAGGATCGAGCCCACAACCCTGAAATCTTAAAGCCTGACCCAACCTCTGAATCGTAGATCCTCCACCCGAAGTTTTTCAGTCCCTTAAGAAAGTAAGAAAGGCCGAATTTTCAAAGCCCTTGAACCCTGTCCGCCTCTTCCACGCAGCATACACGTCCATCTGAATAGTGTCCTGCTCGTCTGCAGCCTTCCGATTGATCACCTGCTGCCCAAACAACTGTACTGTTCATAGTTCTCAAGGTCTTTCACGACTTTGTGCAAGTTCTACAAAAGTTTTTATGGTGTCTGCAGCATGGGGCAGCTCAGGGTTTGGAGGAATATAGGGAGCTTCTCACTTTTTATCGTTTAGGACAGTAAGGTTTTGTGGTTTAAGGTTTACGGCGCTGGAATCCAAGTAGCTTGCATGTGTTCCATGCTCCACTTTACTGGCACCGAGGGTTCAGGCGTAAATTGTAAAAAGTTTCAAGTTTCAAGCAATTGCACCAAGACCGCTGGAGGTCGGCGGAACACCAGCAAGAGAACGTGCATGCCTGCCACGAATCTAGCAACAGTATTTATGACGAAAACACAGCATCGACAGCAGGCAGGCAAAGTCATTCCGAACAGTGCCAGTGATGGTGGCGGAAGTGATGTTCAGCGCGGCCGAAGAAAATGAAGAAAAGAACACACAAAATCGCCGTTATCACTCCTCCTCTGGCATATTGCCGAGGTACTATGACACCTACTATAAGGGGCCTTAATAATTACCTATACTATTTTGGGGTGTCCTCATTATGATTATAGTATCATGGGCCCCAAAACCCTATTCTAATTTTTAAGGCCCCAAGATTTATTACATCCTCACTTCACTCCGCCTTGTTGCTAATCTTCAACCCGAAGTCTGAGAATCGCATTCTACACATGAGGAAGACCCTCAATCCGAATAGCAATAGTAATGGTAGAAGTTATGGTAATCCTCGCCGGAACCGGTCGCCTATTGAGATTCCCGGCCCGACACACCCAACTCAAAACGAAAGAATCCGCATTCAACACGGAAGCCTCAAACGGCACGACCTAGGATTTAGGATCCAGGGCTTAGTAGGGTGCGAGACCCATCTGGCAGAATTTTGGTGCTCCAGGATTCGGTGTCTTGGGGCCTACAGAATATCTATCTGACTCAGATCAAATCCACTCGAAGCCCTCTCGGTCTGAGAAATATTCAACTAGAGATGGTACCAGTATTAGTACTAATAGTAGTAGTAGTAGTAGCAGTGTCTGAAAAGTTGCGACAGGGATACCTGGCTTGTGGCAGCCAAGCGTTCACAGCATGCTTCTTGATCCTTCGATGCTACATCATCAAAGAAGATCCTCGAACCTCCAGTCAAAGATTCGGCCTCTTTCCCAGTGTCCTAGTAGCACGTAAGGTTATCGCTCGAGATTGTATAGGGGTTAGAGTACACCAGAAGGTTAGAGAGTACGTGCTCTTCCACAAAAAAATGAAGGGGGTCTGAATGCTGAATATAGGAAGTTGGGGTATATTCTACGACACTTGAAAGATCTTGAAAGAAGGAGCCATTAGGAAGCCTCCGTATTTATACTGGCCAAGGATCACTCCGCACGGTCGTCAGCTGCGAAGCTTTGCAATTGAACAGCTTCCCATCCAGTCCGTCGGCTTCCTTTGGGGGCTTTTGGGGTTTAAACCCTAAACCCTAAACCGGCTTTTGGGGTATTGGGTTGAGGGTTTAGGGTTTAAGGGGTTTGGTGCTTGGGGTCGTGAGGGTTTCGGCGCTCATGGTTCGAGGGCCTTGAGGGTTTAAGGCTTTTGGGTTTTGGGTTGAAGGTGTAGGGTCTACACCCTCAATATTCAAAACCCCAAAAGCCTTAAACCTGCAAGCCCCCGAAGGAAGTGTAGGGTCATGAGGGTTCACGGGTTGGGAGTCTAATTATAGGAGTTTCAGAGCCCTAAGGTGTCAAATTTGTTGGGATTTAGTGTTCAGGGTCTGGGGCTTGGGGGTTTAGGGTTCAGGGTCTCAGAGTTTAATTGGGGCCAGGGCGTTGGGTTGAAGAGTTCGGGATGTTCGTGGGTTCGGCGAGTTAGAACTCTGGGTCTTGCACTTATGGCAGAGACCGCAACGTCCCCAAATTGCGAGCTTCCTCGGGTTTGGCGCTGTCAGGGTGTGGAGCCCAGGGTTCAGGATTCGTCGGCTTCTGGAACCCCAAACCCTTAAACCCTGCACCCAAAAACACTGAAGCCAAAGCCTCGAGCCACTCAGGGCTCTAAAGCCATCAATGCTTCAAGCTTACGGTTGTTGTTTCAGCTTTAGTGTCGGGGCATGGTATGTTTACCTACCTTTGGTTAGTAGGTAATGGAAGAATGGTAGTAATAGTAGTTATAATTGTACCCCATGGTGCAGTGCGCCGGATCTCAAGTCTAGGCCTGGGTCTACGGATGCAGCATTCGGTTTAGGGGTTTAGGGTTTAGGGTTCAGGGTTCAGGGTTTAGGGTTCAGGGTTTAGGGTTTAGGGGTTTAGGGGTTTAGGGTTTAGGGTTTAGGGTTTATACGTCGCAGTCGGAACCTATCATGGCCCTCTCACTCCCTAAACCTCAGACCCTATAGCCTTCAGCCTTGCCCCAGACTCAGACCCGAAAACCCTACAAACTCTAGAGATGTTGCAACCTAGGACCTGTCAACAGCAGACTGGCTCTGGTACTTAGGTATATGTGGGATCATAAGTCCCCTAATATGGGCAAAAAGAATAGTTATCCTACTTACAACCCTACTTAAAGCCATGAACCTCCAAGTAGGATTCGGACGATGCACACCCAGGCCCTAGCCTCCCGACCTTGAAGCCCCAAGGCGTCATGCAATGTAGGGGCCTAAGCTATTACCAATAATTCTTCGGGGCTCCTTATTCTAGGTATAGTATAACATATCCCAAAACCTTATTCTAAGTCTAAGTATTAAGGCTGCTACATCAAGGGTCTCGGGGGCTTGGGGCTTGATGGGTGATAACCTCCCCTGTTATCGTCCATAGAAGCTGAGAATACGCACAAAATAATGTAGGGGCCTTAATAATTGGAATAGGGTTTGGGGGCATATTACACTATGATTATGATAAGGAGCCCCCAAAACCCTGTTCTAATCATTAAGGCCCCTATATTGCCTCACAATATGATCGCCCAATGCCCTCAATCTCTCAGACCTCTGGCTCCAGAAACCTTCACGGTTTAGGAGCTCGGGTTATGGGCTCAGGGTCCAGAGTTGGACCCTAAACCTTAGACCCTCAGAGGTGTTGAAAGCCCAGATGCTGAGGAGAACTTCGATTCTAGGCGCTTCTCTTGCCTGCCCGGCTTTCGGTTTAGGGTTTCGGGGCCCGGCTTTCGGTTTAGGGTTTCGGGCAGCCACAGATCCCACACGCCCTCCACAAAGAAAGTGCCAACCGTAGACGCGAAAACGGAAGACCCGTAACCCCAAAACCCTTTTCAGCAACCCGAATAGCTACGCATACCCATGTGTAAGAATTCAAGCCTGCTAAAGTTGCTGGGACCCGAGATAGTAGCCTAAAGTGACCCACATGTCCGCTTCGTGCCTAGGCCTCGGGTGTGTGTCAGCATAAGTCCGGCAGCCTTTAGCGTTAAGGGTTCAGGACGTGGGGTTTAGGGTGATCTAGGGCTTAGGGTTCCAGCCTAACCCCGCTATACACCTTGAACCTCTCTTCTTCAACAAGCCCCAAAAAGTTCAAACTTTCTAAGATAGAGGTAATATATAAGGCCAAAAAGTGTAAAGTTCCCCCGTTCACTATCTAAGAAACCTAAGAAACCTCAAGAAGGGCTCTGAAATTGCAAACCTGCCCCCCGAACTCATCGAACTCCCAGGCTTCCATTCAACCCCCCAAAAGGCAAACTAAACCTCTCAAAACAGCAACCCCAAACTCCAAGAACCCTAACTTCCAACCCACACTCCCCTCCTTGAACCCACAATTTTTTTGAAAATCTTTGCCAAATCTGCATCGGATCATCTTCGTCAGATTAGCCTATCGCAGTAAACTGCATCGGATCAACTTCGTCAGATTGGAAGGATTCATCCGAGTTAACTGAAATATTCGAATCAATACGAAATTTAAAACATTGGGTATTCATTTTATCGTGACGGATTTGTGAATAGTCATTAAACCCTAGTCGCGAAGAGAGCGTCTTCCACATCTTCGTAGCGGAAGGTCAGGAAAGTGCCGAGCACCGGCGTCAGCCGAATGCCTCCCTGGCGGAGAACCAGCAAAGCCGAAAGGCTCACCGCCAACCAGGGAGACATGGCTGGCTCACTCCCTATTCTGGAGCCAGCACAAGTGTGGAGACGAGGCTTTTTCAAGCACTGATGCGTTCTGCTTGACGCAGCAGGTACGTTGTTAGCCCCCACCCCGCCCCCTCCTCCCTCCCCCGGCAAGTCAGAATCGTTGCAAACGCACGACGGTAAACGATCCGTTAGCTCATACTTGTACAAGCAAAACTTATCAACATGTATAGTAGTAGTCTTCACGATGACGGTGTAACAGTTACAACAATAACAATGCTCCGACATGACGTAACGCGCGCCGCGCACATACCGATTCCATTGGTTTTTGCAGCATTTCGTAGGCTTCAACGGCCGAAAACGTCGGTGGCATCGGTATTTGCTGCGTCTGGATTTGCACGTTTTCGGCAGTGGCGAACGCATCGGTATTTACAGGGTTTTCTTGGCCTTCTATGTTTGAAACGACAAGATATGGCATCGTGAAACAAGGACAGTTCTTGAATCCGTAGCCTTATTTTGGAAAACATGCTGCAAATTACAGCACATCGCTTTGCACAGGAATTTATTTTTGCTTTGTTTTCGTTGCTTCTACAGACGTCTTGCAAGGTTTTCTGTGCTGTCCATGACACAAGATGTGGTATCGTAGTACAAGTACAGTTGTTTAATTTGTAGTCTTTTCATGCAAATACTGCTGTAAATTAGAGCACATCGCGTTACATAGGAAGTGATGTTGGATTGGTGTTCGCTGTTTCTACACATTTGTTTCCGGGTATATGTTGCAGGAATGCGCTCTCAATGTTTGGGGAATCTGATTGGAATTTAGCGGCTGAAAGTTCAGGGTTCAGGAGGCTTAGTGGCTGCAGTTCCGGGATTAGGATAGCCCCCCCCCCCCATCCCCCCTGCCCACGCGAATGAACTCTTTTCAACAAAGTTTTATGACGGAAC
>BGNK01005622.1:0-36326 GCA_003297005.1 Symbiodinium sp. clade A Y106
CCCCCCCAAAAAAAAAAACAACCCATACAGAATTGTCAAATCTGAGACGGCAGGTCCCCCTTGAGGGCTGGCTGCAGATCGTCCTGTTCGTCGGCCACTACGAGGGCTACTTCTGGCGCCAGGATCCCAAGCGCGCCCCGGGCGACTACGAAGGCCGCGGGAGTATGATCGTGTGTTTGATCATGAGTATGACTGTTATTGTAGCTGTCCTTGTCAGTAGTATTGCTTTCATGATCTTCGCTGTAGTTCTATTCACCATGCTCGCTATCATGGTTATAAGTATCCTTACTATCAGCATGATTTCAAAGTCTTCCGTCGTAGAGAGCCAGCAAGATTGACCCACACTCTGCTTAAAATCTGAACCCGGCGAACCGTAAACCATAAACCCAAAGCCCAGACGCACTCAAAAAAAAGTCTCAAACATGCTAACTCTGAAAAGGCTACGGCTTCCTGGGTGTGGGCAAGAACTTCATCGTCAATGTCGACCCCATCGAGTTCCAGGACGCCGAGGCAATGCGATTCAGGGCTTTTCGGGTTTTGAGCTTTTTCGGTTTTGGGATATTTTGGTGTTTACGGGTTTCCATCCCCTATGTTGGGAACTACCCCCGACGCTAGTTGTAGCGAAGCCGCCATGAACTGAAGCACTGCTCGATCCCGGGAATCGTCTGTGGCAGGTGAAGAAAACCAAGCTTTCCGCCGAGATTGCGAATGGACGATTGGCACCTGGACTCCACCTGTCTGAAGTAATTTCGCTGTTTTGCGAGTATTTTGTTATTAGATGGTAAAGCCCGAGATCCTTGCACATCCATCTGCGGAAGCAAAGTGGCCCTCCGCAAACACCATACAGCCTTAGCCCTCGACAAGACAGCATTTGTGCAACTGGTCCAAACACAGGGGCGACGGCTCTTCTTCGGAAGTAGACTTGTGCAACACAGAGACCTAGTGCAAAGCACTTATTTGATTCTTTGATACTCCAAATATGCATCATGATGCCAGTATCAACAAAGCTAGTAAAAGTACAGTTGGCAACGATAGCCACCTTGAGAATCATAGTTATGATAATGCTCACGGCATGTTCTAACGTATCAATGATAGTGAAAAGACAATAGTACGGCATAATGCGATACAGCATCTTTTTTTGGACATGGCTAGTCTCAGAGACTGCTTGCCATTGAATTCGATGACCGAAAGCAGCACCAGCACCAGGAAAGAATATAGACACTTGCTCTTGGGCGCGACTCCACCCGCGTCATAAGACCTATAGCACGAGAAAGGAGCACCGCCCAGCAAGCTAGTTGACCAAAACAGCACAAGCACCTCACCAGAAGCACAAATTGCGATATCCTCGTGCATGTCGATTTGCAGGAAAGCTAAGCTGAGGGAGGCTCCGGACTTCGAATCCAGACCCGAAGTAGAAGCACAAGATGACGCACGAGAAAGGAACGGTGGACGGTGCACGCAACAGCATGCTGATTGATCAAGGAAGCATCCGAACAGCACAAGACCACCGCGTTGCTTCGAGCACCATCGACGATGTGACTACCACTTGTTGTTAATGTTGGTCTAAGACTTAGCAATAGCTTCCCGGATAGTTTTGCTTACGCCCACCGCCTCACCCTAAATCAACAGAGACTGATGGTTTCAGGCCACTTTCTTACCCAAAACCCCAAACCCCCACCACAGGCGATGGTGGCCCTGATGGCAATGCTTTTTCAGAACGGCACCGTGGGCTCCACCGGCCCTGCTTCTTGGAGCATTGTTTAGGGCTTTAATTTAGGGTTGTGAGGGTTGTGTGGTTTGAGGTTGAGGGTCAGTTGTGTAAGACCAGTAATTTCATTTCGGAGCAGCAGGAGCCAACGGCACTAGTGCCATATATGGTGCAGCGCTGCTAGGCCCCCCCTCCCCCCCCCACCCCATGGTATCCCCCCTCCCCCCTGTGGTTCCCTGTGGTGTGGGTTCCCCCCTGCCCCTCCCCACTGTGGTTGCGGTNGGGGGGCCTGCGACGCGGCGACGCGGCACCATATATAGGATTTCACTCGAGTCTAGTTATTAAGGCCCTTTGTTACATCACATGGCTCGGCCCAGGGGTTCAGATTTTGTAGTTTTCTGTCATGTTTTGGGATGTATGGCACCGGTCTTTGTTCAGGGTTCCTCAATTGTTCTCTTCATAGGTTGCCACAAGGGTTCCTGTAAGAGTTCCTCAAAACACGCATGTTCCGAATTTCTGGACTGCAAGGACATGTTGAGATGCAGGTTTCAAGTGCGAGGCTAACGACTCATATAAAAACCTAAATAATAGCTACCCGATTATTATTCCCTTGGGTTCCGTATGATGGTTATGCTGTAAACTCCCAAGGCCCACACCCCTATTCTCTTTCTGAAGGCCCCTTTATTAGACGCAAAACTGGAGTTGGAGATTCAGGGTCGCTAGATGTCGGCCAGATTCTGGAGGTAAAAGCTACTTCCTTATAGAAACCTTTAAAGTTATGTAACCTCTATCTCAACCTTTATAGAATATCCTAGAATATAGTAACCTCTTCTAGTAAGCCGCATCGTTGAAGCCGTGACTGAGGCCATGTGGCTGCCCGCAGCATGAGTTGCCTGAGCCCGGACGTTTGGAGGTAGTGGGAAAGACGCCCAGCCTCTCCTGGCGGTCCTGGGGCAGAAAAAGTATGATCGCATCTGTCTCAGATGCTGTGCATTGCAAGTTCTAGCAAGTAGGGTCGAAGGGTTGCGCGTGCAAGTGCAAAGCACATGGGACAAGGACCAAGGGAAAGACTCGAGTCTTCAGGGTCTAAGAGGGTCTAGGATAGAAGCCTACATAGTCAGCATCATCAACGTATTTATTAAACCCAAAAAACTGTAGTCATTATTAAAAGACCGTCAACATAACACGCCCGAGATCGAGATCGGATCGAACTCCGAATTTTGCAGTTGCCACGGAAGTCTGCGTACCATGAAGCTCATCGCATTGTGGGTCGGCAAAGGCCCACAGTGCCACTGTCGCAGCTTCCATCGACTTCGATCCCGGCCAGTCGGCAACAACATGTTCACCAAGTGCGCTTGCGACGACATGCAGCTCCTGTAGCTACTGGTTGTCTCTCACTTGGTTTCGTCGCATATGAATGTGGGGAGACCAGATATCTCGACGATGCATGTGGTGCATTTCCTGCACTTTTTGACGGACTGGGCTGTCCAAGCATGCGGAGGCGCTGCGAATGCCCTGGATGCAAGCAACGGCCACTGCCACGTTGGACAATGCTCTGGCGATAACAGCCGTTTCCGAGCTGTCCAAGGAAAGCTCTGGTACAGAGTTGAATGCAGCATAGGTATACTTAGCTAACAGCAAATTCAACATAGCAGTTTGCTTCGTATCTGACAGTTGCAGTGTCAGGAAGATGGCGGCTTGCAGGCGTGGCCCCAATTTGCGCAAAGCTAGGGACGCCAACTCTTTCCAAGCACAGCTCGTTTTGGCGAAATTTCGCCTGCTGGCTAAACAAGCTCGTTTTTGCCACACCCCTTTGCACCGCGCGACAACCTGCGAACTTTAATTTGGCGCATTAGGGTCAACAGAGTGTCCGCCCGAACCCAGGAGGACTTGCACGAGCAATGAATACACCAGAAGGCATCACCGTTTCGAAAGTGCTGCAAGCCCAGCAGATGCAACGCATGCTGCACAGTACAAGAGACCTCTACGATATAGCCATTTTGGCGAGGCTCCCGTTCCGCATTTATAACCTAATAATTCTGCAGTCTGCAGATGTCTGCAGTCCCACGTCCCTGTGGATGCTGCGGTCTGCAGTCCCATTGCAGTCCATGCAATCTTGCGAGAGATTTGAATTCAGCGTACAATGATTTGCAGGACAACAGGCAGAGCTTGCACCCTTGCATGAAACTAAGGACCGTTTTGAAGAGTCTGCCAAATCCCTCGCTTCCACTAGTCCTGCGTAAACAAGCCCACTGCGGAGCTGTACGTGGTCGGGCTGCACTGTAGTCTTGTCGAAATTGCAAAGTTCTTCTTGGGTGGTTCTGGACCCAGAGGCACCCGAAAAAGTGCGACACAAGAGGGCTTTGATACCAGGAGGAAGCGATTACATGACCACTCGCGAGCTCTTTCAGTCCAAACTTCATTTTGCCAGTCAGTGTGAAGGTCAATGGTATTTTGGAATCGTTTGGATATACAATACGACTGGTCGTGTCAGAACGCTGCCACGGTTGCATTCAAACGACGGACACCTTCTAATGGCTTCCCCCGTTTGTGAAACGTACTCCGGCCGGCCTGTTGTCTTGGGAATGTCCGGACAATGGTTTGAATTTCTCGCGAATCAATAGAGTTAATATAGACCTAATTCGGCCATGCGAAAGATGAGGGATAGGATTGACCATTTCTGCCCGGATGTTCACGTCCTCGTCCTAATCCGAACGAGTTGCACTCGGCTGGTCGCAGAAACTCATGGAACGTGACATGTCATGGGCTGTGGGGGCACTACAAACTGCAAGAGCCACTGCGTGGACGGCACCAAAGTAATCTCTTTCCGTCTGATTGCGAGACACGGCAGGGCATGTTTGTCCCAACCGACCAACCGGAGAAAGGATGTTGAGCGAAAACCCGGATGTTTGTTTGTTGTGAGCTTAGGCAGTCTGTAAATGGCAGATGAAGCCGAAACCCGATCAGGTCATTGCCAAAAAGGTGCCAGTCCATAAATGTCAGGTGGCTTGTCCTTCCAACATCTGACGTCTGTGTTCGCGAGATCGCAAGGGCCGCAAGGGCCACATCTGCCTCAGCAGTCGTTAACGACGTCAAGGCGGGCCGGCTTGCGACGATTCATGAAGACTTCGTCTGCGATCTGAGCAGAGCCGTTCTTGTCCCCGCCCGGCAAAGGCCGCCTAGAACAACCGAACCATTGCGGCAACGATCCAAAGCGATGTCGCGCCACATGCCGTTGGTCACTAACCCCCCCCCCAAGCGCGAAAGTCTTGAGTATGGCATATGCCAGTTATGCCAGATGGTGCAAAATTTGTTAATCGCAGCTGCTTGCGACTCTCACGAATTTGCGCGACAGCACATAAAACAGACCAATAGCCATGCGTCTCAAGCAAGCAAGAGTCCTGAAACAACCGTCAATCCGGTCAGCATGTACAAGTGAAAATATTAACAACCAATTGCATTATCATACAACCCCATCCAGATTTGCCTCCAATCCTCAAACAGGGGGCAGTATCGTGAAGCATGTCGGAAAATTTCTTCGCCATCACCGCATAGGCACGGCTGCATTACATGAGAAGCATGCCGAGAACTATTCCCATCAGGAAAAGCATGATGACCTCCATTTCGCCAACGTCCATTCTCTCACCACAGATGGGCGTAAACGAGACCCATGCACAAAAGGGCAGAACTCTAGGCGCAGGTGGCATCCTCGACTGTACCACAATGACGGTACCGCCCCACATTCCTCGCAGAACAGCTTCCAAGCATTGCGAGACAGAGCTGGATTTACATAACTGCGCTTCCAACTGCGAGCAGATTTTGGATCGCCTCCATGCCCAATCCCGCACAGAGCAGGATGGGGGATGCCCAGACGTGACATGTCATTGGCAACGTGACACGACCAAGAATCATGTTGGGTCGCTGCAAACTGAAAGACACGGGCCGCTGGGCTCCGATGGACTCCATGCGCAGCAGCGACAGACAACCCCACAGCAGCAAACGTCTACCGAACTGACGTAGCGTGCGAGCCGTACAACATGGAAGACTGAAACAAGCGTCGCCGAAAGGCTGTATGCGGCTGACCATTTTCAGCCCAAGATCACAGCGATCACAATGCTTGCCCCATTTCCGGGATGACTGGAAAATAACACCCAAATAACAATATTCAAACACGCATGGCACGGAATAGTCTGCAGCGTGAAAAAAATGGTCATGGGACCGTCAACCAACCACAAGCACAGCAGTGTTGTCAGGCCAAATCCCGAAGGAAAACCTCCATTGTCGCCCCCAGGCACCAATCGCATCCTAAACTTGTTGGCCTTGGAGCAGTTGGCCCACTTCCGAAAGACACCGGGGCAAACTGAACGAACACACCCGGAGATGCTGTCAAACAGAATCGTGAACAGCAAAGGGCCTAAAACACTGCCTTGACGAACTCCAGCACTTTCAAACCATAGTTCACACAAACAGCCATTGTCAGAGTGTAGATCATCCGGAACCTTCCACATTGCGCCTGCAATATTCGGGACCAGCACAGCATCTTTCCAATCAACATCAAAAGCTTTGCGTACATGGACAACTGCGCAAAACGTTCGCATCCGTGCTTTTCAGCAACAAGCTGGTGGGTCCATGGTCTGTAATTGTTGAACTGAGCTGCATCACCAGCTTAGTGCAGAGGTGCCAAAACGGCCTTGCGCCAGATAGAAAGAACGACAGCCGATAAGCTAGCCCATACACGCACAGGCTCAAAAAAGGGCCACGAGAGTAGTAAACATGCAATCATCATCCATTCGAAAGGCTTTATATGGGAGGCCATCGGGGCCTGCAACACGGGGAGGGGTACAAGCGGTTGCGTTAAGTCGCCCCGCCCTGTGTGAAGTCATCCCTTTTGTGCGTGGCCATGGGGATAAGCATATCCTACAGTAGCCTTATGGAGTTAATGAGGCGATATTCGCAAGTAGTCATGAAGTTTTGTCTGGTGGTTGTTTTGGATGGGTTTTAGCGCCAGTTCGTGATCTCGTCGCTAGGCTTCTCCGTGCGTGTAGATGGGGATTCAGATGTCTCATGTTCGAATTTCAATTATTGGTGGACCAGACCGTTCGGAAGGTGTGTTTTGTAAACATCTCGGGGCGGCGTCTATTTGCGGAACGGACAAATCGCCTGCTTTGTAACAACCTTCTGCGACGGCGTTTGCTTGCAAAACTGTGGAACAGGCTGTCTGGAATGTGCGTGTTCTTGTGAAATCGTGCGTCTACTTGGGGAACAAGGAGGTTGGTGGGGTGGAATTGTTTTGGGAGGGATGATAGCACACGCGGGGGTATCGTTCACGGGCATCGTTCAACCTGATGTTCGCGCCTGCGGGTGCTGGTGAAATCGAGCGTGTACATGCGGAATGGCTGGTTGTCGTGCGCTGTAATGCCAATGATGTGTGTCTTGAGCGGGTGCTTCGGAAATCGAGCGTGTAGTTGGGGAATGGCTGGTGTTGAAGTGCTGTGATTCTACCGCTGTTTGTGTTGAGCTGGTGCCTTGAAATCGAGCGTCTACATTGGGAACGGCTAGTTTTCCTCAAGTCTTCGTGCGCTGTGATGCCAATGATGTGTGTCTTTGAGCGGGCGCTTGTTACATGTCTGACAGCGCGTGCACGTGGTGATTAGCTGCCAGACGAGCAGGCTTATCAGGGCTCCGGGACAAAATTTCCAAAGAAAGCCTGCGCGTGGCACTCGAAATCCTAAATTGACGCGGAAAGCGATGTGCAGCCATATGCAGCTATGCTTGTGGTGTGACTTCAAACGCCCTTGTGTGACTGCCCGCGTGCCCGCGTGACCATGCGGTGGAGCGACTTCACGCGCCTTGGGGCGACATAAAGCTGCATCTTGTCACAAGGTCAATTCCGGAGCCTGACCTGCGAGAGCAAACTCAAGGTCAAAATCTCGACAGATGCCTCCGATAGCCTGCCGAAGTTGAGACTCCCCAGCTCCTTCTCGCCCTGGCCCATCCTTGCTCCATAACTTCGTGGAGATACACCATGGAATCTCCAGCCAGGACGATTTGACGCTGCGGGAGAAGTTGCTTCTTTTGGCCGCCACATCGATTTCAGAGCGAAAACACGTGTTTGCTTCCGTGGGAGGAAATTTTGCGGTGGCGAAGTTCGGTAGGGGCGTGGAACTCGCTGAACGCCAGGGTTAGCTCCCACTCGGTGCTCCCTCGGATCCGGAGGCAGCAGCCGCCGGGAAAACGCCGCCAACAGAACACTCTGCTGCGGGGCAGGTGGCATGCGGACATGCGGAGCGTCAAAACTTGGCCACGCCCGACGCTGCCGCCTGGTTGTCGTCGGGATTGCGGTCGGCGGCCGGTTTGGGGGCGAGGCCGTGCAGCTCCTGCGCTTCCTTGCGCGCCATCGCGCCGCTGCCGTGCCGCGCCTGCTGCGGNCCGACGCACGGTGGGACTCTGCCTAGTCCTCCGGCTGCGCGGAACCCGCCCCGTAGGCCGTAGATCGCAGTTGCACAGGGACCCTCGTCGCGGACTTGCCTGCGGTCAAAAGGTGCGCGATAAAAAAAAATCATATCAATCATTTCAACGATATGAATAGGAACATTCCGGGCACCCCGTGTTCCAGCCTCGCATCGAGGTGGTCTGTAATGGCTTGGTTTCGTGGCATGGCACGCAGCTCGCTGTCATACCCACCACCAACGAATGTATCCCAGAGGGGCCGGCGGTTCGCATGATACATTACTGGGCATCCACACTTGTGCCGAAAGGGCTCGACTGTCCGGCCCCTTTGCATGCCTACGAGTTCCTTCCCGCAGGCCGGCTGACAACGACCCTTTTCAGGACTGGCACTGACTTGCGAGGCGCACGCCCCGCTGCCTCCCCTGGCGCTGGCGATGGCAACGTCGGAATGATGGCTGCTGCGACTGCAAACACACACAGCCATAGGCTGACTCGGCTAGTTGTAAGGGTGAATGCGAGAGAAACCAACCCCCCCCCAAAAAAAAAAAAAAAACAAACCGTGCTTGCAAGAGCCATAGGCTGGCCCGGAGCTGGTGGTTTGAGACCAGACACGCATATCACATGTACTTTGACCTAGCCCGCGTGGCTCCCGCACTCGCCTTCCTAGCGCTTGGTGCTAATGCCATGGCTACTCGTCTGTGGACTTACTTACCTGCCCTGGCTACACAGCTGGAACCGACCAAGTCGTCAGCCATCTACTTTGCTTGCTCGTTGAACAGCTGCCGCTGAGACGTACTACGGTCAGCAGCAGCAGGAGTGAGCACATGGACGCGTACGCCGATTCGCAGCTGCAACCACAGTGAGCACTCGCTGACTTCCTTGTCTTGTGGGTAGTCGACGGCTTCCTGGTCGTACGGTAGGGTTGCGAGGCAGGCTCCGGCACAATTGCAAATCCTGGGCCCGTCTCGACGACGACAGCCGCAGTACGATCAAGCAACTCGTGGCTTACGCCGCTTGTTGGAATCTCTTGGACCAGCTGCAGCCCCAGTGAGCACTTGACGGCTTCTTTTTTCGGACGGGTTGGGGCGGTGAAGTCCGTTCCAGACCAGCGCCCAACATCGTTTTCTTGGAGCAGCTGCGCCCACAGTGAACGCTGGACGGCTGCCTTTCGGACGGGTATGGTGGTGAAGTACGCTCCCAACCAGCGGCGAATCTCCTCTTCTGGGACCAGCTGCAGCCACAGTGAGCACTTGACGACTTCCTGTTCGGACGGGTAGGAGACCAGCGACGAACTTCTTGGACCAGCTGCAGCCACAGTGAGCACTTGACGACTTCCTGTTCGGACGGGTCGGGTGGTGAAATACGCACCAGCCCAGCGGCGAACCTTGACCCACGCGTTGGCGCAGCACGCAGAGTGGCAGTGGCAAGTAGTTAGTCACGGGGCCCGGCGATTGTATAGTCAGGTCGCTCGGGCGCTCGCAAATTGGGTGCATGACGTGTACACACTTCTTCACATACGTGTTGGAGGGAGAGTTGGCTAGCCTTTACCTCGCAGCTGTGGCCGGGCGAAAGGGAAAAAATCAGCATTCAAATCAGCAGCACGAGCGATGAACTCAGAGAACATCTCGGGGAATCAAGATGGGAATCAAGGCAGGAAACAGGTATGGAAACAGATGATGTGCGTTTTGCGGATCGTTTTGCTGAGCTGGGCCGGCCGGCAGACTTTGGGCCCGTCGGTTGAGCATATCCCAACGAGTTTCCGGTTAACGTACCTGAATCATACTTGACACCAGGTATTAAGCTGCATCGCACACCCAACGACACGATGCCCGCATGTGAAATGCATCCCGCGGGGGGGGGGGGGGGGGGNAGAACATCTCCCCCTACAGAAGACCTGCAAGCGCCCCCCACAGTACCGCATACGAGAGAGAAGACCTCCACGTGGGGGGTGGGGGGGGGCTGCCTGGCCCCCCCGTGGCGGGATACATTATTCCAGATCGCTCTGCTGCGGAAACATGCATGGAAACGTACATGTCACATGCCAGGAAACCACTAGGAACAATACCCGCAACATCCCCAAGAAAAACCACAAGCACAACCCCGCACATGCCCGAACATCCACCAGCCCAGTCCTCGGTTTTGTCCCCCACTGCCCCAAAGAAGGTGTAGTTTACTAGTGCTGGAGTGCTGGGGGCTTTGCTGGGGCGGAAAAACAAGACAGTGCTGTGTGCGAGAGCATGGTGACACAGGAATGAAGTGCAGCAATGAGTGATGTCATGGGTGCAATCGCAAGGCGGTTGTTTCAGGTTTCATGCTGCTCAATTAAGGCTTTCTATCGACTTTGCTTTAGTCGGTATCATATTTTTTCCGCCTGCTTTTCACACATCCGCAAGCTTGGCTTCCTCTTCGGCCATATTTTTTCTTTTCTTCTTTTACTTCCAACTGCTTCTCTTCAAACCTCTCGGCACACAGCAAATCATCGTGTATCTTCCACATGATACTGCTGCACGGCATGACCAGCACATCATCAGCGACCGCACAAAGGCTGAACTTCAGAATGATTCGGCATGATTCTGCCGTGGGGATGGGGGTGCGCAACACCCTGAGTTGGTGTTGCACCACTTTGTTGCAATTGCACAATGATGCTCGTGGCGGGCAGGATTGAGATAAAAGGTGTGCTGGGGAGAAAATGGTTTGCAGTGTGCAGATTTCGCTGAGCTAAACGAGTTTCCATATTGATGCGTCACGGCGTCTAATTTACCTTACTCGCTGACACGCCAAACAGCGGAATTTGGCATAGTGATGCCGTGTAAGGCATCCAAATAACCATCGCCACAGCATGGATGCGGCCGTGGATTTGCATTCGGCAGCATGTGGGCATGGCGGCTGCTAGCTTCCGACAATGTTGCATAGCAGAACATCGATAGGTTGCCATCCGTTTGCTACTGTACAGCGCGAAGCCGGATGCCTGCTACGGACGAAAACTGAGGTTATTGTTCCTAGCTTTTTTGCACGGGTTGTTGTGGACTCGGCAACTTTCGGCCCAAGGGTGTGATTTCAGGGTGGAACCCATGGCGGCCGGGTCCCCGCGCTTGACGCAAGTCTTAACCAGCAAGCCAGTGGCGCCGCACCAAGCGGATGCATCTTGGCCACAACTTCAGTCGAATGCATGTCGTTGACGACATTCTGCCGCGGGGTGGGTAGAGCGGGCCCGTGATTACAGAACTAACTTTTTTGAAAGGCGGGAGACATATTGTCATCGTATTAATCAGTGTTTACGCTGAGCTCAGCTCGTTCACGTCAGTTCGGACCCTTGCAGCCGTGTTTACGATATTTCGTATTGGTTTCCAGCCTGAGTTTCCGGCTTGGATTGCAATCATGGCCTTGCTGATGCAGGATCTTCCGCAAAGTACCTCCCCATGTTCGAGACGAGGGGCAACGACCTCGCCTCACAAGCATGTTTCCTCGACGCTACTCGGCACGCATCGGTAAATTCTCTGGCACGACATGACATGGTCTCGGTGGTACCATAGGTTCCAAGCCATGATGGACCAGTTGGCGAACCAGCACATGAAGGACGACGCTGCAAGCAGAGACAAAGAACGAATGCTTTTGAGAAACACTCATTTGCGCGCAGACCCCATTGATCGTTTCCCATTGTTTGCATCCGCCACGGCGGGGAGGAGCTAGCAGCAATGGTATCCGTGATGGACACGCAGAAAAAGGACTTCGAAAGTTCGATGCAGTCCCAGCCCTTTGAACATCGGGACAGTCGAAACAGTCGGGACAGTCATCGGGACCCATGGCTGCCACATCATCCGGTATGGACCATCAACCTCACAGCTCACGAACAAGACATGGTATGCATGTATATGTATATTTATATTCTCATATGTTTGTATGCATATATATATATATATATATATATATATATACATGCAATAATATGATATAATGTGGTAAGATATGATATGATATAATATGAAATACTATATTATAGTATAATATGAGTTATTATGATATATATAAATACTACATAAAATGCAATACATAATATGATTCAAAAGACATATAGGATACACAATAATACATACATACATATATATATACACACATATTTATATATATATTTATGTATATTGTGTATTATGCAGTATAAAACATGTATATTACATATAATATTTATAATCTGTAATGTATAAAATGTATAATATGTAATATATAACAGTCAACATATATCATATAAAAATTAACATCATTTAACCGAGTATTTTCTATATCATATATACTATATAACATATAATTCATAATATGAAAAATATCATGCAGAATTGCTAATATATAATAGGTAGAAATGTAATTTATATAACATATAGTTCGTAATGCATCACAGATAACTCAAATCTTTCAATATATGAGGTATAAAATAAAAAATACAATATAGAATAGAGAAAGAAATTTAGAACAGGGAATACAAAAAAAGATAATATAGAATACAGTAATATATAATATATGTACATGTGTATTTTGTTTAGTATGCATATGTAAATGTATGTGTATATGTATATGTATATGTCTATTTCTGTGTCTATGTCTGTGTATGTGTATATGTATATGTATAGGTATAGGTATCGGTATAGGTATAGGTATGGGTATGTGTATGTGTATATGTATATGTATTTGCATTTGTATTTGTATATGTAGATGTAGATGTAGATATAGGTGTATGTGTATGTGTATCTGGATCTGGATCTGTATATGTATATGCCTATGTACATGTACATGTATGTGTATGTGTGTGTGTTTATGTTTATGTCTATGTGCATGTTTATCTCTATGTCTATGTATATGAACCAATCTAGAATATACGTTGCAGAAGATGTTTTATGTAATATACCATATGTAATATATACCCGATTATAGATAAGAGAGACATCACGGTTGATGCAGCCCAGGACTCCCAATCCTCCAAAACCGGCGAGGACAGGAAGCGCCCCGTACTGGCCAGGAGTGGCACCGTGGCTGCCCAGGTGATGGTGAAACATCACCAGGACATTCCAGAAGTGCATGCCGACGAGATCCTTGAGGCTTTGGAAAAGAATGTGGCATGGCAGCAAGAACTCTTCGGCAAGGAGGGTTGCCTGTCCAGACTTTTTGCACTCATCTATCAGGCAAGTGAGCCGGCGGTCGAACCAGAAAGCCTCAGAAGCATGATTCAGTTCAGGCTGGCTGAAGGGATTCAGGGCTTAGTGCATTGCAGGCCCTGCTCATTTTTTTTTTTGGCTTTGCTTCGTTTGGAGCACTGGCGCAGGCAGAGCCCTACCGTTTTGGACCGGGATCCTGTGCTCGAAACAGTGGCGTTCCATGAATTGGCAGTTGTTTTTTCTCTTCGTCCCTTTTTGTTTAGGGTTTAGGGTTTAGAGATGTTTAGAGTTAAGTCTGTTGCAAAAAAAAAGTTTAGGGAGTGTTTACGAATCGCCGTGATGCAAGGATCTGGCTAGTCCTCAAGCCCAGTGGCAAAAGAAAAGGGAGTGTTTAGGGTTTATGGACGGTCGCACTGCCGGCGGCCGGGCATGTGCGACAAATGCAAACGGATGAAGTGTGTGCTTTTGGCGTCATGCGTGCACCCACTGAGGATTCAGAGTATGTTCGGAGGATGAGCCGAATGACCCGCCTTGAGAAGGTGCAGCGCACGTTGCAATCGCCGCAGCGGCTCTTCTGCGTTGAGGGTAAAGCCTGGCCGACAAAACCCTGCCCAACTGCGGAAAGCTGTGGCTGACACAAGTACTTAAAATACAGAAGCTGCTCATAGCCTATGACTTCAACAGGTACGAGGACGATTACCGCTGTATCAGCTATGACGCCTCGAGTTGGTTGTGATTTCAAACAAGTCCGGGTGGCTATGTTGAAAAACATGTTGCAACTGTTTGACCGCACTTGAGGTATGAGATGTTCATGGCTTTGGTATTGTGCTTCAATGCTTCTTGGATGCTCGACAATGCTTTGAATTTTGCGAGACTCATCTTCACGTGTAGCTATGTACAGAACCTGCAGAGCACAATCAACCAGCCCGCACTTTGTGGTAATTGTCTGCGTATGTATTTGAGGTGAGATCGGAACGACAGCCAAGGTTGTTTGGATGGCGATCGAGTTGCAGCTAGAAGGTACCGTCACAGGACAGGAACTCAAGTTTTGGCAAGGACCGAGCTCGTCGCCGCGTGAAGACCAGGGTTGGTATCTGCTCTTGTGGGGCGGGCATCTGAGGGCGGCAAGTGCATCAAATCATATCGAGACCCGAGGATCCACGTCCCCACTGAGTCAGAGCCGTCCCGTTTGGGATGCTGTTCTTCTCATCGGGGAGATTTGCTTCACGTCCTTCTTCGCACTGGACGTCCTTTGCCGAATTTTCATCCTGGGCAACCTATTCTGGAAAGTGTGTCTGAACTACATTGACGTTGCGGTCAGCATCACGTCGATCGTCGAGCTGTCCGTGACCGTGGCGATGCTGCAGACAATTGGTGAGCATGCGGTGAAACTTTGTGAAGATACTTTGCAATCCCCCGTTGCTTTATGAACAATGCAAGTCCGCGGACTTTATCGAAGCCACCCGCGCCTCCGCTTTGCAACACCTTTGCAACCGTAGGGATGCATATTGTGGCCACCATGTGAAGAATACAGGGCTACAGTCCAAAATCTCGAGATGCACACAGTTCTGTTTTGATTTGACCATGCCAAGGGCAGGAGTTTGGAGGGATATTGGCTAAACTCGTACGTCGTACTCCCTGCACCTTTCGTTTGCCTGGTCTCTGGTATCTCCAAAATAGGATGGGCGCTCCGAAGACTGGCTTCCGATAGCCATAACCCGAAACACCTGGGACTTTGTCAGCTGGGCGGGTGGGACAAAACATCTAAACGATCCGACAGCCTGAATATAGGGCTTAATCATTACCTAGACTATTTTGGGGGCTCCTTATTATAAGTATAGTTTAATGGGCCCCAAAACCCTATTCCAATTATTAAAAGCCGTATATTAAACGATCCGACAGCTTAAGCTAATCCCTGCTGGGCCTAGGTCTCTTCACAGCTGCCTGTGAGCCCTGTATTGTTCCGGCTGTTGCGCCTGGGAAAGCTTGCACGCGCCATCCGCGTCGTGTCAATGCCACTTGCCGTCAGCTTCTTTTCTTGTGGATACTAGTATTTTATTAGCATCAAACTTATGTTGTATTAATTATACTTGTAGTTGTTCATCCTGGTTAGTCTTGTCCGTGCAATCCTTCATCATAGTGAGTATTGTTTGTGTTCTTTTCACTGCCGTCCCATGATGTACAGACGGTTTTGCGTGCTGCACGCGTATGCTAGGCTAGCACTCTTTTTCCAAACTCAAATTTGCCAATCTACAGCGACCCTCGAGCCGAGAATACTTGGGAAAAAGTGTTTTAGCAGTGGCCCGGTGGTCTCCCATAATCTGCTGGTGGTGGTCTCCTGGTGGTCATGGTGGTCCTCGTTGTGCTAGTGGCCCTAGTCGTCATCATCGTCGTGGTGCTCTTTCGTTTGGGGATCTACGCCACTAGTAGCATCATTAATTGCATTCCGACTGTGGTGTGCAGCCCGGCCTGGCACAGTAGAAGGTGCGAAGCGAACTCTGGTGCAGGAGATTTTGTCGTAAGAGCTTTAATCCAAAGCCCTCTTGGGCACTTCCAATGCGTGCTGTCCAACGCCTGTCAGGTCAAGTGTTCTTGCATCGCTGCAGCTGCTGGTCAAGTGCCTTGCATCCAGCTACTTGGCTGAGTGGCGGATTTCAGCTCTGGTGCCCACGTCCGAGGAAAAGTGGTATACTCAAACACTCCAGACAAAGAAAGTCTGAAACATTGAGACCCAACGTTCAGTATAGCCTTAGTCGCCAGCTCTTGACTTTCGGGTTTCGGACATATCGCAGCCTGACCGAGCCTCTTTTCTTGACTATCAGGTCGCGATATGCTGTTCTGGAGTTTTTGCCTGCTGACCTTCGTGCAGTGTGTGGCCGGGATGATTTTGAGTACCCTCTGCGCCGATTTCATCAATGACACAGGCAGGCTTTCTTTCGCATTGTGGCAAGTCCGTAGATGCTTGGCCAAGCAGCCAAGCATTGCAGCTGGCATGTCAGAGTTGCTTATTCGCCAGGCAACAACCTGGAAATTCGCAAAGAGGTGACCCGCTCGCAGTAGTTCACGCTTCGTTCTCCTTGGGGGTTTCGACTTCCTGGTCTCCTCATTAGTTTTCCGAGGACAGGCGCTTGTACGATAGACCACTACTACAATACAACATAACATTCTGTATGTATATAGTACCACACAGCATAACGTCGCACCATACAATACAATACAATACAAGATCATAAAATACGATACAATACTGAAGTGGGAGTTTCCCTTATTTTGGAGTCCTTATAATAGGGATCCTACTATTTAGGGTACTATATTAGAGTCCCTGTTTTCGGAATCTCCCAAGTCAGTTTCCCTGAGTCAGACACTGCCGTCCAAGAAGCTGCCTTGAGGTTTTCCTTCACTACGGAACTTTTACAAGAACAATACTTTCCATGTTTGAGATATTGTTCCTTGGTCTGAACGAGCGCACTTTGCATGTTTTGGGGTGGTATAATGGATTTGGTCTCCTGGCTTATGAACTCAGATACTAAGGTTCGCAAATTGGAGTCCACCATGCAGAGTACTGGTGGAGAACATTAGCGAATGGTTCTCTGTGTTTTTTCTGCTCTACCGATGTGTGCTGGGATTCGCTGTGCGGCTCGGTTCTGCCACAGCATGCCTTGTGCTTTTCTAAGTTTTTTACCTCCTGTTTCCGACCTCCGACCTGGACAGCACATGAAGCACATGCAGCCAAGGATCAACGTGGTGAACTCTGTCTTCGTCCAGCAAACTATGAAGACTGCCAGCTCTGACGAAGAGCTGGCATTCAAGCAGAAGCAAAGAGATATGGAGATGTACACGAAAAAGGTACGGAAACTGTTTCAGACGATGGATGCATCAGGTGACGGAGCGATAAATTTGCAAGAGTTTGCCAAGCTTGTGAAATCGCCGAAGCTGCGTTTCTGGATGAGCCAGCTGGAGCTGGAGTATCACGACCTTCTGAGTCTCTTTGAGTTCCTGGTTAGCGCTTTTGGAAATTTTCTTTTGCCTTTTTCGTCGAAGAGAGATCCCTGTTTTCCAGAATATTTATAAAAATAATGCGGGCCTTGAACTTCAAGCCAGGTTCCTGGACAACGGTGATGGACAGATCACGTTGACCCTACGGCTTCGGTTTTGACCTTCAGAGGTTTGTTCTTACGGGGAGTGAGCAGTGTAGAGCGCACAATTATCCTCCAAGACGCTGTTGAGTGACCCCGCGAGTCTTGTGTGTGTTTGGTTGTTTTGTGTCTGCTCTGAAACAGTATTTGTTCTCTTGGCCGCTTGTGAACAATTCTCGGGTCAGCTCGCGATAGGATCGCAGAACACGAACGAGGGGCTATATAGGCTTGGAACTCCTGTTCGCAAGTTCATTCTGTGAAGATTCTGGTCTTCGGCCTATGCTTCTGGTTGTCCACCCGAATCAACCTTCATGAGTTCCAGCCGTCCCGAACCCAGGACCGAATTTATTGAAGGTGCAGCACGCTTGAAGGGCAGCGCAAAGGCTTTGGATGTCTGGCGCATGGAATGTAAGATCGAGCTGCTGTTGCTGGGTCTGAGAGATTTTAGCACTTTATGGATGATAGTGCTAACACTACTGTTACGGCTTGCGGTTTCTTGAAATCTTGTTCTTTTTGCTATCACTGCTTCTTCTCCTTATGGGTATGGCGCCGAAGTCATCTTCGTAGTTTGAACTCCCATGGCTCTCTAAAAAAGAGCTGCTCCAGGTTCGAAGAGGTGCTAAACCATCTGAGAGGAAAGAATTCGGGGAATCCGATGTCCCCCACCACAAGCGAGCTTGGTGATCTTGGCCTCGGCAGCCCAGGTGGGGAGTTGAACTCGGGGCCCAGTGGTTTCTCAAGAAGCGGAATGCATGCTGTCTTGCATCCAGGCATGTCGGCCGTGGCCGATGTGGAAGACGTTTTTGCCCAATCCGGCTATCAGCACATGCCTCTTGGTGAGAAGCAGCATCGAGGTGAGCTTGTGCGTCGGTAGCACACGTTGGGAGGGTTCTAAGTTAAGGGCCTTTGCATAGTCAAACAACATCAGAGTGCTTTTCTCAATGGATGCAAAGGGAGCTGCAACACTCCCCATACATAACCTGGAGAAACCTACCTGCCAACAATGTCTCCCTCTCTCCCTCTCTCTGTCTCTCTCTCTCCTCTCTGTCTCTCTCTCTCTCTCTCGCTCGCTCGCTCGATGCGGAAGCACAGCTCCTTTCACAGCCGAGGAAATCAACAGGGCGAAGGGCATCTGTTTCACAGATAGACGATCCCGTCGTGGATCTTTGATTCGCTGGGGAGAGCTTGTTTATCTGCATTCTTTGCCGGTTGTTCCACATGATTGGCTTGCGCTGTTCTTCCCGGAGCGGAGGGACCATGCAAAGCACATGGCGTGGAGACCGTCAGAGCTGTTGCACACATCATTAGGCCACGCGCACCGATGCCTGCGAAGCAGCATCGTTTTTTTTGCCAAGTGGTTTCAACAGAAGGTTCACGGTTCACTCACAAAAACCCTAGCCACCGTTTCCGGCGTTTGTTGGAGGCAAAACGAGCAGTCGATACTCTGTGCGGCTCTGGCAGCATGACGATCCTCAGATCAAAATTGGGTCTACAAAAACGGAGATCCCGACACGAGAATCCGGGACGACTCCAAGAACAAGTCTAAACCAGAACTTGGAAAGCCGAACCCTGAAGCCCCAAAGCCCTAAACCCTCAAACCCTAACATAGAAAACCCTGAAAAAGAATCAACCCTGAGCGCCAAAACCCCAAGACCCCAAACTCCCAAATGCCTCAAACCCTGATAGCCCTTGACCCCCAAACAAACTTTTACGGTAGTCCAACAAGCAGCCCATATGGTAATCCGTAGCAATCCTTACCGAGACCCGGAAGAAAGGCTCCGACGCCCGTTCGGACTCCTCTGCTTTGGGCACCCAGGCCGACGACACTCGGCAACTCCGCAAGGCTCCTTTAGGGATTGCTCTTTGTTTAGGGTTTAGGGTGTTTTAGCGGCTGTGCAGCTCTGAGGTCGGTGTGGTGCTTGGCTTCTTGGTCCAATCAAAGGGCTACAAAAAGTTCTCGGGGTGCAGTTTGAGGTTTCTCGAGCAGGTGACACGCAAGCTGAACAGCGAGAAGAGGCAGACATGGAAAACAGTCACTGAGCGAACGTCCCCTCTCCAGACAAGCCGACACCCCAGTTTTCTGAAGCCCCGACGAGCCATGAGCTTGCTAGGAGAACGGTGACTTGTTGCGATCGCAACCGGAGAAGCTGTCCGGAACCTGGTGACCCGATGTTGGGAACAATATAGCGTACTTGGGTTTAGGGCCTAGGGTTTAGGGCAGGAAGGATGCACAGGGATAGAACTGGTTAGTAACTGGGTTCTTGTTAACCATAATTCGGATCTATAGTAAATAACTCGGTTTCTTTATTATCGTAACTGAAATTAAATTCCTTAAGAACCCAGGCAATAGCAGGCTCGGGGCTCTGGATGAAAACGGTCTGCAAGACCGCCATGGCAGCACCCATCCCCTGTCCCTTCGGAAACTTATACCATCAATAATGTCAATAGTGTTACTATCATTAGCATGCTAGTTATTACTCTAATGTTCCTCCTGATGATGGTGCAGATTTGAATATTGATTTATGGAACCTGGCCCAGGATCTGATTGTTGACCTTCCAGACAAGCGCCTGTTCGATCCCCCAGCCGAAAGCACTCCAAACCCCCCCCAACATTCTCTGATTGCACACCCCGAACCCTAGACATAACTTTTCCCTACGGCTCCCGCAACGATCATCTTCCCGCTACTGCTGCTGTTGCACGCCAACGGAATGTTGAACTTCCATCATGAAAGGCCGGTGCAGGCCAACCCCCACAACCAGGCCTAACATAGCAACCACATTAATTAGGATAGGGTTTGCGGATCCATTTTGGTACTACGGGAGCCTTTATAATTACTAATACTATTCTGGAGGTTCGTTATTATAAGTATAGTATAATGGGCCCCAAAAACCCGGGCCCCCATATCACAAGCATCACCAGCTGCCCTTGAGATGCGGCGAGGTGGAAGTGGCTGGCTGAACGAACAGGCCTGCGGCCTCAGTGGCCTGAGTGATACGGTTGATGATATAAATCCTGCATTCGCTTAAGGGCAAAAGACTTGGGAATTATGATATAGTCCTTATTATGGGTAATGCAGGATTTATATCATCAACCGTAGTGTCGGCGAATACGTGGCCTGAATCATCAGTACGATTATTCCACCTAAGATTCCCTATCATTCTTATTGCCAATGATTGCTGTATGATATACCCCAGGACCTTGTTCTAATTATGAACGCCCCTATGCCATTTCGATCATTCGGCTCGGTTCGACTTTTTGGTTTCGAGGGGGAGGTCCCGGTACCAGCGCACATGGGCCGACCTAAGCTTTCAAGAAGCCCTAGCTATCAAGATATCCCGCAGATAACCCTGAACCATAAACACTAAACCCTAGGAGGGAAAAAAGCACTGGACCCTGAACCCAAACCCTAAACCCTACGCCCGAAGGCTTAAGTCTGGCTCTTAGTAGGGAATGGGGCAATGGATTATGGAGACTCTTCTTGGGGATTATATAGGGACTACCCTAGGGATCCATTTCACCATTCCGTACGAAGAGCCAGACAGAGTCTGAGCGCACCTTGTGCCCAGGCCTGGCCATGGTTCAGCGAAGTTCGGGCCTTCCAGAGGACTTCCCGGAGGCTTGCAGAGCAGCATCTGGGAGAGGACTCTACTCTAGGAGCCTTAATAATTAGAATAGGGTTTGGGGGTATATTATAATTACAATAAGGAACCCCCCAAAACCCTATTCTAATTATTACGGCCCCTACATTAAGGGCCACTAGAAAGTTTACCATGTTAGTAGGCGCTATGAGGGTTGCTGTCAAGGCTGCTATACTGTAAGCCCAAAGGTCTAAACCCTAATGCCTCCTCATGGATGCTTGGGGTCGTTTAGACTGTACCGCAGAGGCTATAGTTTGGCATCAGCTGGGGGTTCATCTTCCTTGTTGGGGGCTCATCCTTTCTCCGGCTCCTACTGAGGGACTCCACGGGTGAGACCTCTTTTGAGCATTGAGGGTTTTTGATTTCGGACTTTTCAGCTTGGACGCCGCTCGGCCACCCCCACCCCCACACCCACACCCACACCCACACCCACACCTTGCGGGACTTGGGCGGATCCCTTCGTTGTTTGCCAGGATGGCCCCTTCTCAGTCCGAATGAGTGGCATCGACAAAACGGCCACTGACGAGGTACAGCCAGCTGGTTCTTGAATGTCTAAGTGGCTTCGTTTGAGTTTGGTGTTTGTTGGGTTCAGAGGGAGAGAGGATGAAGAGAAGGAAACGGAGCCTTTTGGAGGCTTTCGGGCTTTAGGGGCTTCTAGGCATTCTCAGGGAAAGCCCAAACCCTAAGCCCATGGATTTGGCCAGGACATTGAGAAGTATTTCGAGGAACGCGCGAAGCTCAGAGCCGACTCACGAGCTTGTCGCTGTTCTTCTAAAGTTCAGTCGCGGCCTGGTTCGCCTCGAGCTGAGACCTTCGTCTAGCCGCTAGTCTAGCCAACCGTCTGCTATGGCCCCACCCGAGTATGTGCAGATCGGCCTGAACATTCCATGTCTGGGAGCTTGGGGGCCTTTTATCCACGTGTATCCTCCAAGTACAAGCATTACCCGACCTTGCGCCTGATTTCTCCCCAGGCGATGTAAAGGTCAAGTCCGTGGAGCAGTTTGATGTCCCACGGCATACGGCGCGTATCGACTTCCATGACAAGGTGTGCTCAGAGTGCAAGGGCATAGCCTCGCAGTTGCTTCTGGTCTGGCTAACACGATCGGGAGTTGTGCAGTCCGAGGGAATAAGAGTATATGAGATGTCCAGTGCCTGTTCCTGCGTGACATTCGGATGCATGTTCGAACACACCTGTGGCCTCGACTCGCTTGGTTATGCAGAAGCAACCCCGTTGCCTGCTCGCGAAGCATCCCGCCCCTTCGTTGTCAAGACATTGGGGACTAGGCCTCGCGCCCATGTGGGAGTTTCCGAAAATTAGGGGTACCTTATTTTGGGGTCCTTATAATAAGGATCCTACTATTTAGGGTACTATATTAGGGTCCCCTATTTTCGGAAACTCCCATTTGGAAATATCTACATGGCAGTTTCTGTTTGCCGCTTCATCAGGCATCGCTGGAGGTCGCCAGAATCTCAGATGTGACATGTGAGCAAGGGTTCAAGTTCCCCAACAAGTTTTTCCACTGTTGCGAGTGCTGTCGTGAGTACAGCTAGTTTATGAGGCATGGAGATATTTTCATGATTCCTGGTTTGCCGACGCACAATTGCGTTTGCCATCATTGCTGGGCTCGCGAGTATCATCTCCTTGGTTGCCTGTAGCCTTCTGATCCGTGGCTATTGTTGCTAGAATCATCGCTGTAGGACTATGCCATTGGGATCGCTGGCCCTGAGTAACCAGGCCACTGGCTTCTTGTTATCCTTCTACTGTGTCCTGAGCAGGGCTTCGTCTCCGTGCAGGTGTTATGCTTTCCATTTGGAATGCTGTTGCCCTGTTGCTTCGCCATGATGCCACAAGTAGAACGATCGGCGTTATCGTTGCTACATCTCGATGTGTTGCAATGTTCATTGATATACTGTTCTGACCTGCTGACCATCCCCAGCTACCGTTCTCGAAAGCTGTTGATGCTGGCAGAGCATGCAGCTGATACGCGAACAGCGTTCGATTGCTTGGGGCTAAGTGCCTGCGCCCCAAAGCACAGAATTCCAAACGTCGTGGCTTACAGCTTGTCTCGTTCATGCTCCGAACCGGTTTCTTGGACAGCTTAGGCCATCCAGCTTAGTGGCCAGTTCCCCGGGGGCCCTCCGGGTTGGGTTTTCTTGAAACACCTGTGTTTGCGGTGTTGGTTTAGGCAGTTGTTTCATGGGGCTCTGGTTCTCGGATGCTGATTTCTGAGTGGCTGATGGGCTTAGCGTTTGTGGAAGGTGTGGATAATCAGGCTATCAGGATCACAAGCATGATAATCTTCGTCGTTTCATTCCTGCATCGCCGTCACCTTTCTCAGATCATGATATTCCGGAGACCATCAATGAGCAGGAGATTCCTACTCATACCAGACACAGTTTTCATACTATGTACAACGGAAGTCAAGGTCAGAGTGGCGGTGCTCGATGTAGGGAAGTCTGCGTGCTGTTGGGTGAATGCTTCCTGCCTCAGATCCAGACATTGGGCTTTCTTTCATCTCAGAGAAACAACGGCAGCGCAAGGTCGGATCTTGCCGGACGTCACATGACATGGAGATAATCCTGTGCCCGTTGACTTCAAGATATGGCTCAAGCATGGAGTGAGGGGCAGAAGAAATCGTTTCAAACCGTATGGCGGCAGCTTTTTGGGAGATACAATATAGTAGAAGCATGAACAACTACCAATACTATTCTTGAGAGGTCCTTACCATAGATATACTGCAAATGCTCCTAGACCCTACTACAATTCTTCAGGCCCCTCTTTTAGTGTGCTTCAAGAAGGTTGTGAAGGAGGATTGGGTCAAGAACTCCAATGCGATAAGTTCTAAACGCCCCGAGCTCAGGCCACAACCTCCTTCGGCGGAAAGTCAAGGTGGAACTGTGGACAGACAATGACATGGGCACTTCGGCAGCAAAGCCATATGAGAACATGGCGTTAGTTAGGGAAGCAGTAGAGCGTGTGTGTGCGTGTGTGCGTGTGTGCGGTGCGTGCCCCCTTCGTATTGGTCCCTACGTAGTCCTTATGACTGTGTGGTCCTGTGGTTTGCAGTAATTATCGTGGTAGCTAGTCGCAAATGCAGTGTCAACTTGCTGGGCAGGCAGCTCATCATGAAAGTACTTCAGTACTACTACTGTAGCGGGAGTTGGTATGGCGAATTATGGCGATCTGCAGGGACTTGACAAGTACGAGGTCACTCAGGTTCACATAGACCTGCTAGACCCTCGGAGTTCTTCATGACATGTCTTTGGCGAGGAGTCCCTGCTTCGTCTTATGGCTGGCCAAACAACTGTCTTATCCTTCGGTGTGTGATCTGCAAGTTTTCCCCTGCCTCTCCTTTGCAATGTGCACGGCCGCAGTAGGTCCAAAAACCCAACCCCAGGTTCCATAAACCAGCATCTCGATGATCCAGCTCAGGCCAGAGTACCGTGATGGGGGCGAAGCCGCTGAAACCGTTGCTTGCACAAGATAGCATGCCTGATGGCAGTGTGGGATTTCGCGCAGGTGCGGCAGAGTTCAATGTGGGGTGCAGACTTTCATACGTCATCGCATTCAACAGAGTCCCAGACGTGGCTTTCATGAGACTGCTTGGTCCTGGCTGTTTGGGGGCTTCGGGTTTAGGGTTTCAGAATATTTCGAGTCTGAACCACTGTAGAGTCCAGGGCAATTGGGGTTCAGAGTTTGATTTGTTTTCACAGCTGCTGCCAAAGGCTTCTAGGTTTTTTCATGAGGGTGGCTTTGCTGTGAGCCTGCCCCTGTTGAGAATCGAGAACACCTGTGCTTGTGAGGCCTAAGCACAGATACCCGATCTTCTTTAGGAACCTAGCATCTTCGGACGATTCCCGTGCCCAGGGAACGGCTGGTTTTCGACAGTGTTACAGAGATGCAAACGCCAAGGTATGTCGGACCACTGCCCGATGAACCTCCTTTCAAGGCGATGATTTCTTGGCCCCTTGCAAGGCTTAAGGCAATCACACGTGCAGACGGAGAGATAGGTTCGCGTATGACATACGTAGAGACATAGACAGACTGAGAACAGACAAACAGACAGACGTTCATGCATGTATGCCACTCCACATGTCCCTGTCTACCGACTGGTCTATAGGCCAATCAACGAATCCACGCAGAGGTACAGTGTTGCTTGTCTACATGTCCATGTATCTTGGTGCTCTTCCGACGTCCAGCCTGGAGGGTGGATGCGCCGTAAGAGGTCTAGTTCCGGACGACCGACATGTCACAAGGGAGTGTAAGTAAGTAGCTGGGAGGGTAAGTTGGCTGCAGTAGCACGTCGGAAGAGTGATTGTTTGTAGGTCTCATACTTGCTGCTTGTGCATTTCAAAGAACAGAGGTGCACCCAAAGACGTTGGTCAGCATGCATGTCGGCAAGTGAGCACATGCGCGACCCCGTGGTATACATAAGAGCGGTTGCATCTATCTGCACGCTGTTGTCTGGATATGTACAAACAAGCCGAGAGTGTGCGTGTGCACGTACGTTCGTGCCTGTACACCGTCCCGAGAACGGTCCACCTGAACCCCGGAACCCTAAACCCCTGAATGCCTCGCCTGGATTGTCCGAGCGTGAGCGCCGAAACCCCTGGAGCCTAAACCCTAAACCCCTGGAGCCTAAGCCCTGAGCGCAACAGATTCGGCTCTGTCTTGTAGCTCCCCGCAGGTCATCGTGAAGGGCCTGGACAAGTCCGTGAACCAGCGGGACTGGTTTTCGGGGTGGGGCTTTTGGAGTTGAGGGTTCGCTGGAGTTCAACATAATATATATATATATATATACATACACATACATTTTTATATTTATATATAGTATACATATATCAGGTTGAGGCTTTCTCATTGAAAAAAACTGTGGCGATCTCTGCAAACACGGGTGGAGGATGGGCCACCACGACCAACACTCAGGCAGCAATCGAAGCACACGGACATGGAGCAACACTGAAGCCGGGGCACCGGAGGCTGCACAAATGTCTTAGCGACTCTGCACATGGAAGGCCGGAAAGGTCTCTGCTGGGCAGCTTTCGTTTGGTGTTCACAGTATGCCTGAACATGCTTGAACCAGAATTGCATTCCGCGCCAACGTTGCGCAGTCAGTCAATCGTTGATCACCTCCTTCATCAACCAATACTTCAAAACAGGGCTTCCACTCCAAAAGTGCCAGAGGAAGGATCGACTCAGAAAGATTGAGTCCTCGACTCGACACAGTCAAGACTTGAAGTGCTGGTGTGCATGTAGTTGGAAGGACTTGGGCTACTTCTTCTGGGACCGAGATTGCGAATGCAAGGAGGTGGCAGTCGGCTTAGTTCCCGAAGCCGCAACTTGTTGCCCTTCAGGTATTGTGCCTGCTTTGCTTAGGGCCCAACAAAACAAGTGATTCGATGCTCCTGCTGTTTCAAGGTCTACCCTCTCAAAAACGAGAGACACGCAGGAACCGTGGAGTTCAATGACAAGGAGCGTGCGTGATTCTTAATGGGTTTTCAAGGAGCCTGAAGTAGACTGCTTTTCAAGTTTTTGGTATCCACTTCTAGAGCAAGTAGCAGTCGGGGTCGGGCATATTGCCAAAAATCTGGCCCCCATCTCCTTCTCAGTGCTCGTGGTGGGCCAGAGTTCTACAGATGTTGCTGCTGCCGATGCTACTGGCCATGTTCCTTGCAAATGGTACACGTGTAGTTTCTCGGTCAACATGAGGAGGAATGTGAAGCATCACAAACCATGGTCACATGCAGCTTACCTTGAAAGCTAGGATCTAGCAGTTTTGCTGTGCTATCCACGTGGTGTACCGCATCTTCAACGAAGAAGTATCGTACCCGATTCTTCAAACCTTTGCAAGGAGTCCTTGAGGAAAGCGCTTGGCTTGAACTCGTGCGCCCCACTGCGGTGGCTGCATGCAGGGTTTGGGTTGAGGTTGCGATGCTTGGTTGGAGGTTGGCTTCCTCTTCGAGGTTTCTGGCTTCTTGGTTTGAGGTGGAAGGGTTTGCTTGCTTCTGTGCTAGTTTCGGGTTCCCCGATCTAGGGGTCAAGGTTGCGCTGTTATCAAAGGCTGCAAAGCTGGTTTCTTTCTGGAAGGCTTTTGAGAAAGGTTGCCGAGAGTGTTGAGTTTGACCTTGTTCTTCCGGCTTGAATCGACCCTCCCAGAGCATTGTTCGGCGGAATCTGTTCAGCACGTTTTACATACTACAAAGCCAGTCGCTTCAAATTTCGAGAGACTGCTTTGGCCTCAGAGGCTGCATCGTGCGCTCGCAGATGTTGTGGCCATTTCGTCTTCCTTTTCTCCGTCGGCTCGCTCGCAAGCCTATGCGCATAGTTTCGGCGAGCCTGGAGAGCAATGGCGCAGCAGCAGCCCTTGCTATCCCAGGAGGATGGGAGCCGAATCCAGACCTTCTGTGTCTTAGGGTGGACGTCTAACACCTTCTGCCGAAGCAAAATGAAGAAACAATACACGCGAGTTCAAGATATTTGTCTGTGTGTGTGTTCATATATGCGTATATGTAATGCACATACACGCAGACACATCCACACGTATGCGGCTGACGTTAAAGCAGATTTGAGATTGTGTACATATGCTTTCATTCCATCCTTCTTTGTTGGCACCCCGTATGCCATCGAGTCTTGCATCTTCAAGCGAGAAGCGCGTGAGCATGTAAAAGGCTGCATGGGCCTCAGCACCCTTTTGGGCTTCGGATAAACCGCAAACCTAAATCCGCCGCAGCAGAAAGCGTCACATACTTTGCACGATTCTTGCGAAACAGAGCAATGACGAGAATGAGCACCCCATCGAGCGACATCATAAAGCATGAGCAGGATGGGCGAGGACACCAAATGCAAGCGGCAAACGTGCAACTTCTTGCTCAGCTTTGCCATCCCGGGGATTTCCTTTCCGCCAAAATCCGCACGAGCCACTCGGGCGTAGCTCTGGGAGGGTTTCGGCCAAGAAGATTTCTTCAGGCTGCAGAATGTTAAGGGCCTTTGCCAGGAGGTACTCGTAGTTCTTTTGTTGGGTTAAGGTGTGCTCGCAGAGGTGCAGACTACGACAAGCATACCGCATCATGCCGCTGAACGCCGCTATGTAACGTGGGGGTCAGAATACGGACATATAGTAACAGACTATCGCCCACACGTACTATAAGTATAACTACTATTAAGGTCCCTATGTTGACCCTCAACCGAGCACAATTCGAGAGTGCAGGGCGGAGCCTTCTGTCATACGCTGCAGGGGCTTGAAGAAGGTGACTATATTGAGATGATATTGCAAAATATTATACAGGATCATAGAACAGTTTATTCATATCAGAATACATGCTCTTCTAGTATGATGGTAGATTTCTGCTTGTGTCGCAAGTAGCAGTGATTCTTTGGCAAATGTTCGAACATACCGTAGCACAATCGAGAGCACACTGACGCTACATTACATGGGTTTAATGTAGAGCCTGTGCACGACAGGCCTCAGGTCTTCACCAACAGCGAGAACACTGCAAACGTAAAGGACGCCATAGAGTGCAACGGAAGCCACAACAGGGACAAAAATCCAACAGCGCAAACGGGCTCTAGAGCCATGTGCCGAAGCTCCCCTCCCTGCATATAGATACACCGTAGCATATGAGCGCCCTGATATCGAAAACCCACACAAAGCCAACATAACACTGTCTAACAGTCCAGCCTTTCTTCTGACAAGGTTTGGTAAGAGAGACCTTGCAATGTGTCGTCTCTTGCCAAGCTTGTCGGCAGTTGCAGGCACTTGCCTCGCTCTCTTTACAGGATCATGGGACCTAGTAGCAAATGTTCTAGGTAAGGAAAGCTGTAACCATAGAATCTTATCGCCCCAACTAAGCTACCTGAAGCCATACTTACGGAGTCGCTTGGGGCCTTAAAGGTGGCTTTGACAGGGGCTGTCGGAGTCCGATCTCCAGGCTTGAGCTTGAACAGGAGGACATGGGCTCTATAACCATAGTGTATATATGTGTATATATATATAATATAGATGAGCAGGTAACATATCTATATACATGTATACATATATATATATACAGGTGTGTACGTATACAATATTCTATAGCCTACGTCTGTTATGTAATGTATGTTTCAGCGCGGGTTCCAACTAACGTAGTGTTTTGAATTTTTCTGTGTTGATGGTCTTCAGGAGGGGTTGCTTTGCCGAACACCGGTGTCGGGACGTGATTGACTCGTGCTCATGGCAGGGGTGCACAAAACCACCGCTCCAGACTCTAGAATTGCTGTAAGGAAGGGAGAGATGCTCCTCAAACCTAGGAAGTCAGGCATCTCTGGATTTGCAGTAGTTCAACCTCCACTCGTCGGGATTACCATGACACGCGTCGGAGCATCACTTACCCTCAAGCGACTAGACTATTTTTTGTTGTTTGGTTCCCCAAGCTTCTTTATGCTTTTCCTTATTAGTCTGTCAGCATGCAGGCCCAGAAGCCATCCCCTGAGACTGCCTGGGATACAATCTTCGCCGCACCGCACAGCTGCTCGGCATATGTCTTTCGATTTAGATTCTCTTCTTTTTCCAAAACTACGATCCTGTCTTCATAGGGACCCTTACGTGGGGGAGAAAGAGGGGTAGGGAACTATATTTCCTCAATCAACCTATGATTTCTCCCTTGAAGCAGGCTCGAAGGACACAACCGGCTGGGATGCCGAAATTGCACTGGCTCTTCCTGCTACGCCCCACGAAGTAGGTTGCAACTACGGCCCGCCCACCGTGTTGAAGCAACTGTACGGCTTCGCAACAAGGAAAACGGATGTTTCGAATGGTGTTTCACTTTCACTCTCTGTTCGTCTTGCATCCCTATCTTTATGTATGCATGATTGCACACATGATTGCATACATAAAAATTAGCCAAGGTGCCAACGCACTCTTTCGTGCATGCATGCACGTAGATGAATACCACACATGCATGTATTGTATCGCAGCTGGAGGATGGTAAGTACAGTTCTTCGCTCATAGTCTGCGAAGTCAAGCAGGTGTTCGATTTAGTGTCATCCTTGCGCCGAGGCTTCCACGAGCCCGATGCTTGCTACGGCCTGGGAGTCGTCGTCCATGCCCTCGCAAACACCCAGAACCTCTTGAAGCTTGGATATTCTGAGCGCGATTGTAACCTGTCGTGAGCAGATCCTTTCGTGCTACTGGCGTGAATCTACTACTGAGGAAAGAGGACTGGTACCACAAGGCCGTGGAGCATGTTTGGGCCACGCTTCAAAAGCTAAACGAGGTGCCGCCCGAAGCTAAGGACACAGCACAGGAGCGGCTGTACTTCGGTCGCAAGAACTCTTTTGATTCGTGGTGGATTTTGAAAAATCTCTCAACTTACACACTGAATCTTGGCTGTTCGTGTAGGGCTTTGTGTACTGCTAGCCGTCCTTGTGAGGTGTAGTCCGACTTCCCAAACCCCCAGACAGCCATAATTCCGACCGGGCCACTTCATTTGCAGAGTCCAAACCCTCAGTACAAGGTACCGCATGACCGAGTTCATTGCTTGTGTTGCTCTGGCAGTGGGCCACCGCACATTCTACCGCGCCCTTGGCAAGGAGTGACTCTCCAAAGTCTGGAGCTAGTGAGGTCTAGGGGACAGTCTTGGGTTTTAAGGGTTTACAAAGCTTGGGGTCTAGGGTGCCAGTGGATGTACAGGCAGGGTTCAGATTGCCGAAACAGAAGCACACCTCAGGATTCCAGTAGGGCAGGCATGCACCCCGGTTCTCGCCCTCAGCCCCAGCCCCAGAGTCTGACACAACCTGTGTCACAGACTCTTTCCAGGAGCCGATTCTCGATCAACCTCCGATGCCGTCGCCGCGTGCGTATTCAAACAACGGCGCCCCCATGTTCAAGAGCGCTGAAGAGGTCTCCAGCCGGCTTGGAAAGAAGGACTGGGCGAAGCACCTACTGTAACCATACTTTATTTTGCTGACCTATACTGTAATGTACTGTATTAAACCTAATGAACCTGCCATTGTATCAGTACCAGGGCTTTGTCCCCTTGAGGATACTAGAAGTGGTCATTGTTTCATAAGCCTGACAAATTCATGTTGGCACTTACAACATTTACGGTTGTAGTGATCATCGAAGTGATGTCCACCCCCCCATTCACAGTGCTCTGGTGAGACTAACCCAACGCCCAAAAGACACCCCACTCTGCAACATGAAAAAGTGTTGCCTCGGTGGTGCTATCCAAGGGATGCTTCGGAATACCGCGGATCTGGGAGCAAAGAGAGCATGGTTTGGGGTGTAAGGTTGTTGTATGCTTGCCGGGGATTTCATGGTCATGCCACGGATATGCTTTCGATCTTCCAACGGCTTCCAAGTATGGCATCGCACAAGAAAGACGGCGGGCCTGCGCTGGAATCATGCTGTTGGCACTGTCCATGCTCAACACGCCACCACACAAATTACTGTCTACCAGAGTCTACCACTTCTTTCCAAAAGATCCACCAGCTTGTAAACCTTGACGACTGGGTGCGACCCGACCGTCAACAAAGACCACGATTGCCGCGAAACCCCACACCTTAAACCCTAAACGGTAGCGCAGGGTTTGTAAAGTGTTGCGCCTTGCTCCAGGAAGGCTGTGGATGGGGCCCTTGCCTCACTCCGGGCTTGAAGCTTGCGAACGGAGCTCCGCGGCTGAAATTGGCCTTGAAAGACTTCCCGGCCGGTTTCTCGGGAGTGGTTGCTGGAGCTGCTTCTGCAGCGTAAATTTTTAAGCTTGTGTTCAAGGCGCAAGCTTTGCTTTCTAAAGCTTCGTGGGCCAGTTGAAACATAGCAACTCTGGATGCAAGGATTGTATGGCCTTTTTTTGGCGAACACTTCCCTTGTCATGGCATATACGCTGCATATACGGATCCCTGGAATCGGTTTTGACACTCAACCTACAGGGTCAGACCCTGCCCCTTTTTTAGGGTACTTGGAGAGGTTCCAAAGGTGGTTTCTCAAAGTATGCCTACATTTACCCTAGCGCTCTAAACATGGCGGCTTCTGAGCCGTCAAAACTTCTGAAGCACAGCATGTGTCATGGTGTGGTGCTTTGTCTTCAGCGCTTTTGCTCATCTCTGTTTTCGGTGCGGGTTCGATGTTGAACCGCCGCTCGTCCTTAACAGACGGCCAACGAAACGAAGTCTCCGCACTGGAGGAACTTTTGGCAGATTGCTTCACTTGGCAGCTGCGCCCGCAAGTGCCCACAAGCAAGTGGACCCCAGCCTTGTCCACAGGCCTTGCGCTGGGGCTAAGGCCGAGGCAAAAGCGTGTATGAATAAGGAGTATTAAGGTATCGATGGGCAAGATCGGTTGTATCCACAAGCATTCTACAGCTACAACTTCTAAGGACCTGTGCAAAAGCAGTGGTGCCACGCAGCTGTTGTAAGTAAGAAAGCCAAGCTAGTAGTCAAAAGCAAACCAGGCATTGATATCCCTGCTCTGGGCGAACCCAGCTTCGGAGACGATGGGCTCAAATCAATCCTAGAGCCTAGAACTCCATTCCTGACGCTGGAAAGAACCAAGGCAAGCCAGAAAGATGCCCTTGCATACCCTGTGCCCCTGAAGTCCAAACTCCCATTTCTGACTTCTACTTCGCCGGTTGACTAAACAATTTACCATCGATCATACATGCACACGCATGACCCTGTACGGGAACGGCAGATCTCGAAAGTAAACTCAGGAATCGGGCCCATTTTCTTTCCCAAACTCTGGACCGAACAGGTGTTGCCTTCTTTGACTGGGGGAGCTCCCACTACGTGCCCATCAACCGTGGTGCCGGCCTAATCTTGCTTTGCACTTACGAGCTTATTATCATTCAGACGTCGTGGGTTCTACTGAGCAAATCCACCCAAAGCGAGCTGGTTGCAAGATTTAGGGTGATAAAAATGTGGAGTTTGAACCCTAACCTCGTAAGTCCGGGAGCCGCGCTTGCCGAGGTCAGTTTGTCCTGAACAACCTGTGGCAAAAGGCCCGGTGGTAGTGTCTTCGGAATCGCAGCTACTGCACAGTCGCAGATGCTAGCAGATCGCTTAGTTCCATGAACCCTCAATCAAATGAAGTGCCTTTTCGAGAGGCCCCGGGCCGAACCCTGCACCGTGCAGACCTGGAGCATGTGGCTTCTGGTCGGAATTGGTTTAGGGTTAATGGTTTCTTGGAGTCAGTAAGGGTTCAATGAGACGTTTATGTGGGTTCCGGGATTCCATCAGGCTTTTCTGGAGTCTGTAGTCTTCTGTAGTGGTTGTGGAAGGGTTCGGGCTTGATTCGGATCTTTTTGCGGATTTCAGTTCAGGAGGCTTCCGTTAAATGGCCCCTCCAGGCTTCTACAACGACTTCTGCAAAAGTTCTACATGGGTTCGGCAGGACTTCTAACTGGCCATTGCGATGTTTTATGTAGTGTCCATCATTGGGCTCCAGGGGATCTGCTTCACGAATAATTTTCAATCGCACTTCAAGGGCCAACCTAGAAAGGGATTGGTCAGAGGTTAAGGAAAGGTTCAAAGTTTCAGGTGCAGGGTTTAGTGGTTGCTTAGTCAGCTTGCTCGCAGTGTACGGTACCGGGCGATAGAGGCCCGGCTGCAAAGCAGGCCGGGCCCAGGAGTGAATTCAGCGTTTACCTTTGAACTCAAGGTCTTACCCCTATAGTATAGTACCCCATTACAGATCCCTTATAGTAACCCTTATAGGCCCCTTTAAAGGAGCCCTACTCTAATTATGAAGGTAACTCGCTCAACTGAAGCCAGCCGTAAAAATACCCTCAAGCCAGTTTGGATCTCCGGCCACATGTGGTAATGTGGGGGCCTTAATACTTACCTATACTATTTTTTTTTTGGGGGGGGCTTCCTTATTGTAGTAATATTATAATATACACCAGATGTCTATTCTAATTATTAAGGCCCCGATATTAATAGGGTGGTCTGAATAGTTCGTATTCTTTTTACTTAGTCCCTAAACATGTACACCACAATAAACCACTAAGCCCTGTTCCAATAGTCATAAGGGCAGTTTAGGATTCTGACAAGTCGGTACCTGACGTCTTGCATCGGAAGCCTTGGCCCGGGTTGGGGGATCCCCGACTCACAAGAAGGCCTTGAATCGGAGAGCCCAACCCCCACACCCGAAGCCCCAGATGCACTGATGGATTCAGTTGCAATGCAACGCAACACCTGATGACGAAAGCATCGACCCCAGATGCGCTATCTTAGTTCACTACTAGTACGTCGTTTCAGGGTCGTGGTTCGTTTGCATTTTCAGCATCCGTCTTGTTCGTGCTATGATCCATGTTGACATCCGACCCTTTGCCGCTTTTCGTTTCGCTGTCGTGACACAGGGCGTGTGTACTCTTGCCGCTTCCTTGTCAGAGCGCTCAGCCTTTACAGGCTGCCCATAGATTGCAGATAGGCTTGGTCCTTCGTTGCGGTGCTATGCGGTTGGCAGCTTTACGACTTTGGGAGCTGGTTTGGGGGCGATAGACTTTCCCCAACCAAGGGGTTTAGGCTTCAATGTGACCGCCTGATATACATGTCGATAGACCTGGCAGACACTTCGTTTTGGTCCTCACAGTCAGCAGCGTAACAGCCTACTATAGCGGGCCTAAATAATTACCAATACTATGTTAGGAGTTCCTTATTATAACCATAGTATACTATACCCCAAAACCCTATTCTAATTATGAAGGCCGAAGGCCCCCGCATTAGTGATTCTTTGTTCCAGCCTTTCTGGTAGTTCGTCCAACGAGGCGAAGGGATACACTGGAGCCATCGCCTGCTCTTACTGACCGCGGGCAGGGGGGCCGGCGTCATCGCTGCACCATGTCGATCGTAGGTATGTATATATATATATATACAATATATACATACACAGAAAGCGTCGCACTGCAGGCCGGAGTCTTGCACACTACAGGCTAGGATTTCCAGAAGTATGCCTATTTAATGTACATATGTATACAAGTATAGGTTAGTTCATGTCTCTATGTTTTTTACTGCATGCATATGTCTCTTTACGCAGACTTCATGGTCGGATGCAACTCCCTTAATCGAGCAAGTAGTTTCACCGGAGCTGCTGCTTTGTTAGGTACTTGGTCGTTTTCCACCTTGCAGACCCGAGTTGCGTGAAAGACACATTCGACCGCATTGGAACCTCCCATCAGAATGGATGTGAGAATTTGTTGATGGGTGCGGGCTGATTGATTGTCAAGGTGTGAGATTCTGAGGAGACCAATTTTCCCAAAGACTGATGAGAGAAGGAACTGGAAGGAAACCTTTTTGCATATCACAAAGTGTAACAGGCAGAGCACTGGAAATGGACGTGTATCTGCCAGAATTCCCTGCTGAATACTTGTTGGAACTACTGCAGCCTTCAGGAGGCCAGTACTCCTTGCCTGCAATTCTCAAATCAGAGTCCCCCTATACTCTTTTGGGTAATTTGGAGTGTTTGGGATCTCCGAAAACGGTAAGGTGTTGAAGGCGAAAGCCTGACAGTCTATGTTTGGGATCCACCTGAAGTCCCTTCGCTTGGAGCCGTCCGTCGAATCCCTGGACTCTGCTTTCTCGGCCCGGGATTTCGCTGTGAGGGTGGGAACCCTTGAAGCAGTGCAGTTATTCCCGGCAAGCCCGAGACCCAATATCCGGAAAAAATCGTAGCGCAAAGCCGAATCCCAAACTCAAAAGCATTGTTTCAAGGGTCCGTCACTGGTGGGGCCAGGACACAACTCCCACGGAGCGCTGGCCAGCTTTCTGATTGCTTTTGATGCTGAAACGAGCTCCTTCCCCGAAGAGATTCTGGAAACTTGGAGCTTGGAAGACTAGGGCTGAGCCATTTTTTCGGCTTTTGTCTGTTCGGTAGTCCAGGGTAGATTGGAGGGTTTCTTGGGGGATCCTCTTAGGTGTAGAGCCTGAACTTGTCTGCGCTTTGTTGTAGCATTTTCCAGGAGAAGACGCATCCTGGCTTCTCTCCTTGCGCTTGAGACACCCTACAACCCGAACCTGTATCTGGCCAGCAGTGAAGCAGCACCGCCGCCGAGGAGTTGGGCAAAGCTGTTGGTGCCTCGTCGGGAGCTGCAGAAGTCTCATATGACTCATATGCATACATGAGCAGATGCGTGCGCGCACTAACAAGCACAGACATGCACTCTCTCTCTCTCTCTGGCAGCGTTCACATGAGGTCATGTAAGCTGAGTCAGGGCCGCGCGTTTGCCGCCCAACCTGTCTAGGACTGTTGCCTTGACAGTACACATCGCGCTCCCTCG